>JBBPMA010000010.1:0-34765 GCA_038090075.1 Xanthoconium purpureum
TCAAGTATCGCTACAAGCTTTACTCTGTCCAGGAAGGCCTTGCCATTAAGCCCTTGCCTGCTAGGCTACATCAATAAGACCTATCGGCCGCCTCACCAAGTCTCACTAGGAGTAGCCCTAGGAGCACCCGTGGAACTTCAGAGAGTAATGCTCGACATAATAAGGTGGGTATGAGGTGTGGCATGGGAGAGGGGGAAGGTGGGTTTGTTCTTGACACCTGTGTCAAAAGGAATCATCTATGTAAACAAAAAGAGCAAAGGTACCAAGAAACAAAAGAATACAAAGGGCAAGTGCAACTCCAAACCAGACAAATGGGACGTTGTCAAGTTGCATATATACAGGGGGGTACTCATGAAGAGATACCTCATCCTGTGATATCAATAGTGGATGGAGCACCCAACTTCTTTGCAGAAAGAGAAGTGTTCTCTGGCATGTAATAGAGGAAGGTGGTGTCAACAAAGGAAGGCAATTTGGGAAATGGTGAGTTCCAAGATCCAGGGGATGTCGACAGGTCTGATGGGAGTGGTCAAGTCATTATGTTGAGGGATGAAAGGCATGCTGTCATTCTTAAGTATTGAAGTTGGTGGGCTTTTTTATATGCCATGAGAATGTCTGATGCATGTTGGTTGGGTTCCCAGGTGTTTTCTGATGATGGGTATCCTTTCCACATGGTCAGAAACCTTTAACATCCTGTGAAATCCTGATGTAAAACAATCTATTCCACCTCATATTGTTCTTTGGAAGCAATCAGGTTGGGTGGAGGTTTCAAGAAGTTGAGACCATGTGCTTCAGTTTCTTTGTAAGGAGATAGTAGGGAGGCATGGAAAACATCATGGATCTTCCATGTGGAAGGAAGTCTGAGTCAGTAAGAAAGCAGTCCCAGCACCTGAGAGATTTCAAACAGGCCTTGTCTTTTGGGTGCTAGTTTTCTAGAGGGGCAGTTGAGACGAAGATTGTTATGCGAGTCAACAGACTTGTGTCGAGGTCAAGGGTTTACTTACTCTGAGGGAGGTACTCATGAAGAGACACAGCATTCTCAAAGAAGTCTCAGGATGAAGGGAACCAGGTAGTGAGGGACTAAGTCACAACCAGATAAGTTGTGGATCACAAGACAGACACTGTAATTGCACAGAACAAGAATAGAGAGGAAGTACAGGCTGAGTGGTATATAAGTACTATGGATTACATAAGTGGAATCCCATAGAACAGAATGGAATAAAGGGGACACGTGACTACTGTGAAAGAAGTAGTCAAAGGAGTAGACAGTTCTGTTAGAGAAGTAGGAGATCAAAGAGAAAGGAAAACGGGGGAGGAGTGAGAGTCAAATGTAAGTAAGTAGTTGTATATCTCCTCATGGTAAGGAAGGAGATGAGAATGTAGTCAATGTGTTAGATGAAGAAGGAAGAAGGAATGAAATAGGAAAAGTATCATAACAAAGATGGGTTGCTTCCAGCCACACCTTTTGTCCGACTTTCCATGGGGTGAAGTTCTGGAAGTTCCATTCCCTCATGATCCAAGAGGCTGTTTCATGTGCTGCTAGCACTTCCTTTTGTGCTTCTTTCAGATTGGACAGCTGGGTTTTCAGGGTTGGGATGAAGGTTTTTCCCAAAGGGGGGTATGCCCTGGGTTTGTATCCATAGAGAAGGAAGAAGGGTGAAACTTTGGTTGAGCTATGTGGGACTGAATTGTGATGAAACTCAGCTGTGGGAAGGAAGTCCAACCATTTCTAAGGGTTGTTGGTACAGAAGATACAAAGGGATGTCTCAATTTCCTGGTTGGTATGTTTGGTTTGTCCATCCATCTGTGGATGGTAGGCAGTGGATAGTTTGATGTCATAGTGGAGAAGTCGAGCAAGCTCTCTGGCAAAGGCTGATGCAAATTGTGGGCCCCAATCTGTGATCAGAAAGTCATGGAGTCCAAAATGTTTGAAGACATGTGAAACAAAAAGGCAGGCAACTCCCACAGCATCAATTGTTTTGGAACAAGGAATGAGAATTACTCTCTTCATATGACCATGGTCAATCACAACCATCAATGAGTCATGTCTGCCAGAGGGGGAAAGATTGGTGATAAGGTCCATGGAGAGCTGTTTGAAAGGGAGACTGCAGGATGAGGGGATGGGGGTCAGCAGGGAACAGGTGGGATGGTGGTTGACCTTGTTTTGTTGGCAAATTGCACAACCCAATATGAATGTATTGACAAAGAAAGAGAGACTGGGCCACCAAAAGTCATGTTCCAGCAGTGCTTTGGTGCAAAAGCATCCTGCATGACCAGTGGTAGGGGAACCATGTATAGATCATAGGATGGCTTGTTGTTCATGTGGGGGAATATACATTCAATTTTTGAAGAAAAGATGTCCATCAGACATGTGCCAGTTATTCCTGGACAAGCAAGGAAATAGTGGTGATCCCTGCTGGAGATTCTCAAGTGCTTGAAGCACCAGAGGGTTGGATCAGGAGGAAGACCTGATTTTCTTGGCCAGGGCAAGGTCCAGAGCATTAATAATGATGGGTTCTGGGCAAATGGATGTATCTATGTTGTCCTAAGTGGTATCAACTTGGTCTTGTCTGGAGAGTGTGTCTGCTGAACCCATTTTCATTCCAGGAGCAACCTGCCATTGCAAATCAAAGTGTTGTAAGAACAGGGACCATCTGGCTTTTTGCCTGGACAGTTTCCAGGGGTTTTTGATGTATGAGAGATTTTTATGGTTGGTGATAATGGTAATGAGGTAAGTGGTTCCTTGCAGATATTGGTGCCATTCTTCTAGAGCCAGGATGACCACTAGAAGTTCTTAGTCATAGATGTCGTAGTTCTGTTGAGTGGGAGTGAATGTGGTGGAGTAGTAGGTGCAAGGGTGAAGGTCAGAGTTCTCATCAGATTGCATGAGTACTGCACCAGCAGCCAGCAAGGAGGTGTCTGTTATGATGGTGAAGGGGCAAGTGACATCTGGAATTTGTAGAACAGGTGCAGAGAAGAAGATGCTCTTGAGTCATTCAAAGGCATGCTGTTGCAATTGTGTTGAGCTCCAGGACTCTCCCTTCTGGATAAGTTGGTTCAAGGGGGCGACAATATTGGAGAAATCCAGGATGAATTTCCTGTAGAAGTTGGCAAATTCCATGAACAATCAAACTCCTTTGACTGAAGTGGGGGGTTTCCATTTTTCTATGGCTTTGAGTTTCTTCCCATCCATCTCAATTTTGCCTTGTCCAATGATTATTCCCAGGAACTCCATATGAGGAGCATTAAAGGTGCACTTGGAGAGTTTGATCAATAGCCTGTGCTCTCTGAGTTGTTGAAGTACTCATCTTGTATGTTCATGGTGGAGGGTGACGTCATCCTTGGTGTAAATGCCCAGGTCATCCATATAGACCTTTAACCATTTCTTCTGGATCATATCCGCAAAGATGTGGTTCATGAATGCTTGGAACGTAGGTGGAGCATTGCAGAATCCAAAGAACATGATGGTTGGTTTGAATAGACCTAAAGGAGTGATGAATGCAGCCTTCCATTGATCCTCCTCTTGGATGCAGATGTTGTTATATCCCCATCATATGTCAAAAGTGAAGTGCTTCATGTTGTCAATGAGTTCAGGAATAAAGGGGAGAGAATAGGCATTTTGAATGGTATGGGAGTTCAGGTAGTAATAGTCTTGACAGGGACAAAGGGTCCCATCCTTCTTTGGTATGAAGAAGAAGGGAGATGCTTGGGGTGACTTTGAGGGTACTATTCTTCCAGTCCTAAGATGTTCTACGACAAATTCCTTACAGGTCTTCATTTTGGTCAGGTTCAAGGAGTATACTTTTGCAATCTTGGGGGAGAAATCTGGATGAAGTTCAATGGTGTGATTATAAGGATGGTGAGGGGGGAGTTGGTCATGTATTTTCTCAGAGAATACATGCATGAAGTTGTGATACCATTTGGAAATAGGAGGTTCCTTCCTTTTAGTGGTTTGCACAAGCTGGGTGGAAATGGTGGTTTTCCCAATGATTTCTCCTCTTAGCCAGGTCTTTCATTTGTGCAATCAACAGGAGATTTTCTGGTCTGTGTCAAGTCCTAGCCATCGAAGAAGGTATTGCTGGGGAATATGATCTGTTGGAGTGGGTCATGGGAATTTGGGAATAGAGATTGTATTGGCAATCCAGTCAATCCTAGGGTTCCATTTGTGCAACCAAGGCATTCCTAGTATGACCTGTCATTGTTCCAGGCTCAGGACCATCAGATCTATGGTTTCTTTAGAATGGGGGAATAGAATGTTGGTGTGAGCCTTCCAGCAGATAGTTCTCTTAGCATTGGTAGTTCTGTCCACATTGTAGGCCAAGATGGATTTGGGAAGATGTTTCAAGGGGAAATTCACCTTAGCTAAAAGGCCAATGTTATGGATTTTGTGCCCTTTGTTACAATCATCTTTCTTTGCCATACTTCCTTTCTCATCTGCACTATACAATGAGTCTACTTTGACCTTTTCCCTTATCACGAGGATGAGACCAATTACCTACTTACTTTTGATATCC
The DNA here is from genome assembly GCA_038090075.1 of Xanthoconium purpureum. Taxonomy (NCBI): domain Eukaryota; kingdom Fungi; phylum Basidiomycota; class Agaricomycetes; order Boletales; family Boletaceae; genus Xanthoconium; species Xanthoconium purpureum. The sequence goes on from JBBPMA010000010.1 coordinate 4,512, forward strand.
TTGCCTCTCCACTACTCCTTCCACTTTGATATCTCATCCCTTTAACAGGACTATCTACTCCTCTGACTACTTCTGTTATAGTAGTCACATGTCCCCACTTTCCACAGAGTTCTACTGGGTTCTTCTTATGTAATCCATAGTACTTGATACCCACCTAGCCTGTACTTCCTCTTCATTCTTGTTCTGCACAATTACAGCGTCAGTCTTGTGATCTGCAGCTTGTCTAAGTTGTGACCCAGTTTTCTTCACCTTGAGACTTCTTTGAGGACGCAGTGTCTCTTCGTGAGTACCTCCCTCAGAGTAAGTGAACCTTTGACCTTGATGCAAGTCTGTTGACTTGTGTAACAAAAGAACAAGAATAATCCTTCTGTCCCTCCTATTTAGGAGTAGGACCACCCCAGCCCACCCAAGATTTTTCCTCGACACCCCAGAGGAATTTTTCAAGCTCCCGAAGACCCGGAAGAGACCAGAACACCCCAGGACACCCAGAACCCCCTAGACCTAGCGACTAACCCCCAGAGACTCTCTCCTGTTGAACTCAGTCTATCCCCTAAACTACTGACACCACCGTCCCCTGGAAAACGAGTAACAGCAGGAAGGCCTTTTTTCAACCCAGCACTTCAACTGTCACCTAGGAAACACTCCCCTGCAGTGTTCCCAGTACCCTCGACCAGCTCATCTAGCATCCTGGCAAACCTTCCCGCATTCTCAAGCACCCCAGCTGCTCCCCCTGCTCCTGCCCCATCGGCACCACCTGCTCCCCCTGGCCCCACCACTCCCTCTGCCCCTGCCAACCTGGCAACAGCACCCCCCCCTCCTCCACAACCCCCAGCCCCAGTCAACCCTCCAATCCCCCCTGTCAATCCAATGTCTACCACTGCCAGAACTACCGAATTAAAAGCAGCACTCCCTGCTGACTTCTCAGGAGACCCAGAGGATGCCATCCGATGGATGAAAGCGATGAAGGCCTACTTTGCCATCAACTCCTCCATCTACACTGATGACGATGAGAGAATCATGACTACTCTCAACAAAATGGGCAAGGGACGAGGAGCTCAGTTTGCTGAAATGTGGTATGACAAGATGGCTAGTACTGCCATTCCTGCCATGGAAAAGACTTTTGACAAATTAACAGAAAACTTTGCATCCACCCTCTACCCCTATGATCTAGTGGAAACATCCCGAAATAACCTATACAAGCTCAGACAATGAAAGGAGGAAAGGAAAACCGAGGATGGCAAGAAATACATTGAGGATGGCTTCCAAACCTATATTACCAGATTCCAAACCCTTGCTGCCAAAGCCCAGATGGGCAATACTAAGGAAACCATAGCATGCTTTGCTATGGGATTAGACCCCCAGATCTCTACCATGATCCTCTCTATGTCAACACCCCCCGATAAAATCCAGGAATGGATTAACAAAGCCCGAGATTTCCACACCCAGAAGATGCGCATTCTTGCCCTTCGAGGAGGACATGATCCTGGTCATTCATCCTCACCCTCCTCACACTCCACCCGGGACCCAGATGCTATGGATGTGGATTTTGTACGTCTCAAGAAGCTCACCCCTCCGGAATGCACTCGATGCATCCGAGAAGGTCTTTGCTTCAAATGTCGCAAAAAAGGACACAACGCAGATCATTGCAACACCTACAAGGGATCCTCCCAGAACCAACCTCGACTGCCCAATCATTGCTCCCAACAAGTTCGCTCCACAGACACCTCCACCCCCACTACCACCACCATCAACCCTGTCACTCCCATGGACACTTATGTCCAGACCTTGAAAACTCAGGGAAGAAGCGAAGAAGAGATTCTTCGAACCTTGAAGCTCTGCTATGAGGAGCTGAGAGAGGATGTGGCAGTCGCCACCACCTTTGATACCATCTCCTCTGAAGAGGATTTTTGAAACGGGAAGTTGCCTCAATGTCTTCTTCCCATGACCTAGCCCATGTACTAGTAGCCCTGCCCAATGAACGAACTATTCGTCTCCCCATCTAACTAGCTACTAGGACACAAATTGTCGAGACCACAGCGATCATCAACTGTGGAGCAACCGGAAACTTTATTGACATTGGCCTCTTGACTAAGGCAAACTTCCCCCTGAAACGTCTCCCAAAACCCATCCTCACCTATAATGTGGATGGAACAACCAATGCCAAGGGAACAATCTGCTGGAAAGCACACACCGACATCCTGTTCCCCCAGTCCAAAGAATCCATAGACCTGATGGTCCTGAGTTTGGGACGATGACAAGTCATACTAGGAATGCCTTGGCTGTGCAAATGGAATCCTAAGATCAACTGGAAAGCCAACACCATATCCGTCCCTCAGTTCCCACACCCCTCATCAACAGATCACATTCCCCAATGATATCTCCTCCAATGGCTTGGACTTGATGCAGACCACAAAATCTCCAAATGACTAAACAAACGAGAAGCCTGGCTAAAAGGCGAAGTTGTTGGAAGAACCACCATCTCCACCCAGATTGCACAGACCACCGAGACAAGGAAACCCCTTATCCCTAAATGGTGCTGGGACTTTACAGACGTGTTCTCCAAAAAACACACAACCAACTGCCCCCACATCACTCCTATAACCACACCATCAAACTTCACCTGGATTTTATTCCCAAAATAGCAAAAGTATACTCCCTAAACCCAGCAGAGATGGAAACCTGCAAAGAGTTCATCAAGGAACATCTTCGGACAGGGAGGATAGTACCTTCGAAATTGCCCCAAGTATTCCCCTTCTTCTTTGTGCCCAAGAAGGATGGAACCCTTCGCCCCTGTCAGGATTATTGCTATCTGAACTCCCATACAGTCCGAAATGCCTATCCTCTCCCTCTCATCCCTAAACTCATTGATGATATGAAATTCTCCACTCTATTCACCAAATTTGACATATGGTGGGGATATAACAACATTCGCATCCGAAAGGAGGACCAATGGAAGGCTGCATTCATCACCCCCTTGGGCCTATTCGAACCGACAGTCATGTTCTTTGGATTCTGCAATGCCCCGCCTACATTCCAAGCATTCATGAATCATATCTTCACGGATATGATCCGGGAAAAGTGGCTAAAAGTCTACATGGATGATCTGGGTATTCACACCAAGGACGATGTCACCCTTCACCATGAACAAACAAGACGAGTACTTCAAAGACTCAGAGAACACGGGCTGTCGATCAAACTCTCTAAATGCACCTTTGATGCCCCTCGTATGGAGTTCCTGGGAATGATCATCGGACAAGGCAGAATCAAGATGGATGGAAAGAAACTCGAAGCCATTGAAAAGTGGAAACCCCCCACTTCTGTCAAAGGAATCAGATCGTTCATGGGCTTTGCCAACTTTTACAGGAAATTTATCCCAGACTTCTCCAACATCGTTGCCCCCTTGAACCAACTCACCCAGAAGGGGGAATCCTGGAACTGAACACAGTCGCAACAAAAAGCCTTTGAACGACTCAAAAAAATCTTTTCCTCTGCTCCTGTCCTATGAATTCCTGACATCACTCGCCCCTTCACCATCATGACAGATGCCTCCTTGTTAGCTGCTGGAGCAGTACTTATGCAATCTAATGAGAACTCTGACCTCCACCCTTGTGCTTACTACTCAACCACGTTCACTTCCGCCCAACGAAACTACGACATCTATGATAGGGAACTTCTGGTGGTCATCCTGGCCCTGGAAGAGTGGCAACAATATCTACAAGGAACCCTTCACCCAGTCACCATCATCACCGACCACAAAAACCTCTCTTATATCAACGATCCACGGAAACTATCCAGACAACAGGCCAGATGGTCCCTGTTCCTACAGGACTTTGATTTACAGTGGCAGGTTGCCCCTGGGACACAGATGGGCCCGGCAGACGCACTCTCTCAACGTGACCATGTCAACACCACCCAGGACAATATTGACGCATCCATCTGTCTGGAACCAGTAGTCATCAATGCGCTGGACCTCACTCTAGAAAAGAAAATTAGATCCTCCTCCCAGTCAGATCCCCTAGTCCTACGAGCCCTTGAGAACCTCCAGCAGGGATCACCCCTGTTTCCCTGCTCTTCCAAGAACAAATGGCACATGACCGACAGACACCTTTACTTTAGGAATCGAATGTACATCCCTCCACATGAACAACAGGCCATCCTGCGATCTATACATGAATCCCCCACCACTGGCCATGCTAGATGCTTTCGCACTAAGGCACTGCTAGAATGTGACTTTTGGTGGCCAGGCCTCTTTTCCTTTGTCAATGCATTCATATCCGGCTATGCGACTTGTCAGCAGAACAAAGTCAACCACCATCCCACTCGTCCCCCACTGATGCCCATTGCCTCATCCTGCAACCTCCCCTTCAAACAACTCTCTGTCGATCTCATGACTGATCTCCCCCCCTCCAATGGACATGATTCATTAATGGTCGTGGTCGACCATGGCCTTATGAAGGGGGTAATTCTCATACCTTGCTCCAAAACAATAGATGCCACAGGAGTTGCCTGACTTCTTGTCTCACACGTCTTTAAACGGTTTGGACTTCATGACTCACTAATCTCCGACCGGGGCCCACAGTTTGCATCAGCCTTCGCCAGAGAACTGGCCCACCTCCTTCACTATGATGTCAAACTGTCCACTGCGTGCCACCCACAAACGGATGGACAAACTGAACGTGCCAACCAAGAAGTTGAAACATACCTTCACATCTTCTGCACCAACAACCCTCGGAAATGGTCAGATTTCCTCCCCACAGCTGAGTTTCATCACAATTCAGTCCCACACAGCTCAACCAAAGTTTCACCTTTCTCCCTTCTCTACAGATATGAACCACAGGCATACCCCCCTCTGGGGAAAACCTTCATCCCTGCCTTGGAAACCCAACTATCAGCGTTAGAAGAAGCACGAAAAGAAGCATTAGCAGCTCATGAAACAGCTCATCAGATCATGAAAGAGTGAAACTTCCAGCACTTCACCCCATGGAAAGTTGGACAAAAGGTGTGGCTAGAAACCACCCACCTTCGCCTCAAATACCCCTCCAAGAAACTTGCACCCAAAAGACAGGGCCCATTCGAGATCTCACAGGTGCTAGGACCGCTTTCCTACCAACTCAGACTTCCCTCCACATGGAGGATCCATGATGTTTTCCATGCCTCGTTGTTATCCCCATACAAGGAAACCGAAACACATGGTCCTAACTTCTCAAAACCACCACCTGACCTGATTGCTTCCAAGGAAGAGTATGAGGTTGAACAGATCGTTTCACATTGAGGCTCCGCAGGACAATGGAGGTTTCTAACCGTGTGAAAAGGGTATCCATCGTCGGAAAACACCTGGGAACCCAAATCCAACCTCCAACATGCATCAAACATTCTCACGACATACAAAAAGACCCACCAACTCCAAGGTTTAAAGACAATGACATGCCTTTCATCCCTCAGCACGACAACATCTCCACCCCCATCAGACCCATTGACATCCCTTGGTTGTTGGGACTTACTGTATACCAACTTGACTTCCTCCATCGCCACAATCTCCCCCTTGACCACACCAGGACACACTCCTACTTCTGCAGAGAACCCAGCTGCCCCATCCATTACTAGCACCACAGGACAAGGCATCTCTTTGTAAGTACCCCCCTGTGTATGCAGCCTGGAGACGTCCCTTTCATCTGGTTTGGTGTTGCTCTCACCCTTTGCGTCCTCTTCTTCCTTGCCAACCTTAGCCTTCTTCTATATATTGACCACCTTGCTTGATGTAGGAGTCAACAACCGATCCAGCTCCCTTCTCTCCCATGCCATATCATATCCCCACCTCGCTCTACTTGCCTGTCCACCCACCTCCCCCCGAAACTTACCCCATCGACACTAGATTCCTTGCCACCTCTTGAGTACACACCCTCTTTACCATTGCCATTGCCTCCCCCACCATCCTTAGCGAAATCGAGAGACTCCCTGCATATGAACATGACACCGAGTGCCAGGCCCTTGTCCAACTTCTCCACCATATCTTGATCGCCCAACTCCAGCTGTTCAGAGCCTGCCCTGTCGATCTACCTGAGTCACTCGGAGTGCCTCTACGTACTACCCTCTCCTTCCTACCTGGCCCGGTCCTTGACCTCCTCATCACCAACTCCTTCCACCAATACCTGGAGGAGCTCCCAAGCACTACCCTCTACCCCACCTTCCTACACGTCTGGGGCACCCTTTCCTGTGAAGAACAACAACAGTACCTTGAACAGATTGGAACAAGACAGTCCGCCACCGCCTCCCCTTTCCCTATCCCTCTAGCTCTTCGCATCTCCTCTCACCCCATCTCTCCCATCACAGAAGACAACGATGTCATCCAGATTCAGATTGTGGATGGACAATGGATCACTTCCTCTGCCTCTCAAGTCCTGGTCACTTCCTCTTGCCCCACCTCTCCCAGCACCAGGTGTTATATTTGCTCAGATCTCGGTCACTTCGGGCTCTCCTATCTCCTATACACTTGTCCCTCTTGTAGGGAGTCAGCACCTGGTCATGCAGCACATCATTGTTTGGAGACCCAATGTAGCCTTTGTCTTCGATGGGGACACTCCGATGACGTCTGCAATCTTCAGATCTGTGGACAATGCAATACCCCAGGACATGTGGTCGATAACTGCCCAATCAATCCGCTTACCCAGCCAGAATCTCGTGACACTTATGGAGGATCTTACTTGGACGATGATGACCTCAATACCCTGGTTGACAACGAATAAAAGGTCTAGGTATCTCAAGCCTGGAGCTCGAATATATGAGGGGGGTAATGTTACGATCATCTTTCTTTGCCATACTTTCTTTCTCATCTGCACTATACAACGAGTCTACTTTGACCTTTTCCCTTATCACAAGGACGAGACCAATTACCTACTTACTTTTGATATCCTTGCCTCTCCACTACTCCTTCCACTTTGATATCTCGTCCCTTTAACAGGACTATCTACTCCTCTGACTACTTCTGTTATAGTAGTCACGTGTCCCCACTTTCCACAGAGTTCCACCAGGTTCTTCTTATGTAATCCATAGTACTTAATACCCACCTAGCCTGTACTTCCTCTTCATTCTTGTTCTGTGCAATTACAGCGTCAGTCTTGCAATCTGCAGCTTGTCTAAGTTGTGACCCAGTTTTCTTCACCTTGAGACTTCTTTGAGGATGCAGTGTCTCTTCATGAGTACCTCCCTTAGAGTAAGTGAACCTTTGACCTTGACACAAGTCTGTCAACTCACATAACAGACCACATGCCTGGGGTGTTGCATCTTTCACAGATTTGAAGATTGCAGATGTTGTTGGAATGTCCCCATTGAAGACAGAGACTGCATTGGGTCTCCAGACAATGATGTGCCACATAACCCAGAGCTGACTCCCTGCAGGAAGGGCAAGTGTATAAGGGACAGAAGAGTCCAAAGTGACCAAGATCTGAACAAATGTAGCATTGAGTGTTGGGAGAGGTGGGGTGAGAGGACCAGATCAAGACTCAGGAGAGGGAGGAGGTGATCCATTGTCCATCAGCAATCTGGATATGAATGACATCGTTGTTCATTGTGGTAGGGGGTGTAGGAGATATGGCACATGAGGAGATTCAAAGGGCTAGTGGAATGGGAGAGGGGGAGTGGTCAGATGGTCTGTTGGTTCTGGTTCACTTGAGGTAAAGTTGTTGTTCCACACAGGAAAGGGTATGCCAGACCTGTAAGAAGATAGGGTAGAGGGTAGTACTTGGGAGCTCCTCCAGGTATTGTTGGAAGGAGTGGGTGAGGAGGAGTTCAAGGACAGGGCCTGGTAGGAATGAGAGGGTAGTGTGAAGGGGTGCCCCCAATGATTCTGGAAGATCACTAGGGCAGGCTCAGAACAGTTGGAGTTGGGCAAGTGAGATGTGATGAAGGAGTCCAACAAAGCCTGACACTCAATGTTGTGTTTGTACAACAGGAGTCTTTCAATTTGGCTAAGGATGGTGGGGAAGGCGATGGCAATTATAAAGAGTATGAAGACCTGGAAGGTGGTAAGGTACTGGGTGTGGATGTCATGAGTCTCTGGGGGAGGAGAGTGGGGGGGAGCATAGAGTGAGGTGGGTGCAAGATGTGACATGGGAGAGGGGGAAGGCAGATTCTTTCTCAATGCCAGTGTCGAGCAGAATGATCTATATAGACTAGAAGACTAAAGTTACCAAGGAAAAAGAGAATGCAAAGAGCAAGAGCAACTCCAAACCAAACAAATGGGATGTTGTTGAGTTGCATACACAGGGGGGTACTCACTAGGAGACACCTCATCCTGTGACACTAATAGTGGATGGGGCAGCTGGTTTCCTTGCAGAAGCAAGAGTGAGTTCTGGCGTGGTCAAGGGGGAGATTATGTCATCAAAGGAAGGCAAGTTGGTATGTGGTGAGCCCCAAGAACCAGGGGATATCAACAGGTCTGATGGGGATGGAAAAGTTGTTGTGTTGAGGAATGAAAGGCATGTTATTGTCTTTAAACTCTGGAGTTGGTGGGCCTTTTTGTATGTTGTGAGAATGTCCAATGCATGTTGGAGGTTAGATTTGGATTCCCAGGTGTTTTCCAATGATGGGTATCCTTTCCATGTGGTCAGGAACCTCCATTGTCCCATGGAGCCTCAATATAAAACGATCTGTTCCACTTCATATTCTTCTTTGGAGGCAATCAGATCAGGCAGAGGTTTTGAGAAGTTGGGTCCATATGCTTCGGTTTCTTTGTATGGGGATAGTAGGGAGGCATGGAAAACATCATGGATCTTCCAAGTTGAAGGAAGTCTGAGTCAGTAGAAGAGCGGTCCCAACACCTGGGAGATTTCAAATGGGCTTTGTCTTTTGGATGCTAGTTTCCTGGAGGGGTAGTTGAGACAAAGATGGGAAGCCTCCAGCCACACCTTATGTTTGACTTTCCATGGGGTGAAGTTTCAGAAGTTTCATTCCTTCATGATCTAATGAGCTGTTTCATGTGCAGCTAATGCTTCGTTTCATGCTTCTTCTAAAGTGGATAGCCAGGTTTCCAGGGCAGGGATGAAGGTTTTTCCCAAAGGGGGATATGCCCAAGGTTCATATCCATAAAGAAGGTAAAAGGATAAAACCTTGGTCAAGCTGTGTGGGGCTGAATTGTGATGAAACTTGGCTGTAGGAAGAAAGTCCAACCATTTCCGAGGATTGTTGGCACAGAAGATGCAAAGGTATGTTTTGATTTTCTGGTTGGCACATTCAGTTTGTCCATCAGTCTGCAGATGGTATGCAGTGGACAATTTGACATTGTAATAGAGAAGTTGTGCAAGTTCTCTAGTGAAGGCTGATGTGAATTGTGGGCCACAATCTGAGATCAGGGAGTCATGGAGTCCAAACTGTTTGAAGACATGTGAAACAAAAAGCTAGGCAACTCTGGTGGCATCAATTGTTTTGGAGCAAGGTATAAGGATTACCCCCTTCATAAGGCCATGGTTGATCATGACCATCAATGAGTCATGTCCATTGGAGGGGGGAAGGTCGTGATAAGATCCACAAAGAGCTGTTTGAAAGGAAGATTACAGAATGAAGGGATGGGCATCAGTGGAGGACAGGTGGGATGGTGGTTGATCTTGTTTTGTTGACAGACTGTGCACCAGTTATGAATGCATCAACAAAGGAAGAGAGGCCGTGCCACCAAAAGTTACATTCCAGCAATGCTTTGGTGTGGAAATGTCCCACGTGGCCAGTGGTAGGGAAGTTGTGTATGGATTGTAGTATGGCTTGTTATTTATGTGGGGGAATGTACATTTGATTTTTGAAGTAAAGATGTCTGTTGGACATGTGCCAATCAGTTTTGGAGGAACAAGGGAACAAGGGAAATCCTTGCTGGAGGTTCTCAAGGGCTCAAAGAACTAGGGGGTTCAACTGGGAGGAAGATCTGATTTTCCTGGCTAGGATGAGGTCTAAGGCATTGATGACAATTGGTTCTGAACAGATAGACACATCCATATTGTCCTGGGTGGTGTCAACATGGTCTTGTCTGGAAAGTGCATCTGCTGGCCCATCTTTGTTCCCAGAGTGACTTGCCATTGCAAATCAAAGTCCTGTAGGAACAAAGACCATTTGGCTTGCTGTTTGAATAGTTTCTGTGGGTCCTTGATATATGAGAGGTTTTTGTGGTTGGTGATAATGGTGACAGGGTGAACAGTTCCTTGCAGGTATTGTCGCCATTCTTCCAGAGCTAGGATGACTGCTAGGAGTTCTCGGTCATAGATGTCATAGTTGTGTTGAGTGGAAGTGAATGTGGTGGAGTAGTAGGCACAGGGGTGGAGGTCAGAGTTCTCATCAGATTGCATGAGTACAGCACCAGCAGCCAATAGGGAGGCATCCATCATGATGGTGAAGGGATGAGCAACATCCAGGATTTGTAGGACAGGTGTAGAGGAGAAGATCTTCTTGAGTTGTTCAAAGGCATTTTGTTGTGACTATGTCCAGTTCCAAGATTCCCCCTTTTGAGTGAGTTGGTTCAGGGGGGCAACAATATTAGAGAAATCTGGGATGAATTTCCTGTAGAAGTTGGCGAATCCCATGAATGATTGGACTCCTTTGACCAAAGTGGGTGGTTTCCACTTCTCTATGGCTTCAAGTTTCTTTCCATCCATCTCAATTTTGCCTTGTTCAATGATCATTCCCAGGAATTCCATGTGAGGGTTATTAAAGGTGCATTTGGAGAGTTTGATCGATAGCCCATGCTTCCTGAGTTGCTGAAGTACTTGTCTCATACATTTGTGGTGAAGGGTGACATTGTCCTTAGTGTGAATGCCCAGATCATCCATGTAGACCTTTAACCATTTCTCTTGGATCATGTCTGCAAAGATGTGGTTCATGAATGCCTGGAATGTAGGTGGGGCATTACAAAACCTGAAGAACATGACAGTTGGTTCAAATAGACCTAAAGGAGTGATGAATGCAGCCTTCCACAGATCCTTCTTTTAGATGCGAATGTTGTTATATCCCCATTGTATGTCAAATTTGGTGAACAAGGTGGAACATTTCATGTCATCAATGAGTTCAGGAATGAGGAGGAGAGGATAGGCATTCCAAATGGTATGGGAGTTCAGGTAGCAATAGTCTTGACATGGACAAAGGGTTTCATCTTTCTTGGGTACAAAGAAGAAGGGGGACGCTTGGGGTGATTTCAAGGGTACTATTCTTCCAGTTTGAAGGTGTTTCTCTATGAACTCTTTACAGGTCTCCATTTTCACTGGGTTCAGGGAGTATACTTTTGTGATTTTGGAGGTAAGATCTGGATGGAGCTCAATGATGTGATCATAGGGGTGATGTGGGGGGAGTTGATTGTGTGTTTTCTCAGAAAATACATCCACAAAGTTGTGACACCATTCGGGAATAGGAGGCTCCTTTCTTTCAGTGGTTTGCACAATCTGGGTGGAAATGGTGGTTTTTCCAATGGTTTCTTCCTTTAGCCAGACTTCTCATTTGTTTAGTTGTCTGGAGATTTTGAGCTGCATCAAGACCAAGCCATCAGAGAAGGTATGTTGTGGAATGTAGTCCATTGAAGAGGGGTGTGGAGATGTGGGGATGGAGACTGTATTGGCAATCCAATTGATTCTAGGGTTCCATTTGCATAACCAAGGCATTTCTAGTATGATTTGTTGTCATCCCAGACTTAGGATCATTAGGTCTATAATTCCTTTGGAATGGGGGAATAGGATGTCAGTGTGCACTTTCCAGCAGATAGTCCCTTTGGCATTGGTTGTTTTGTCCACATTGTAGGTGAAGATAGGTTTGGGGAGGTGTTTTAGGGGAAAATTTGCTTTAGTTAAAAGGCCTATGTTGATGAGGTTCCCTCTTGCTCCACAATCAATAATTACTGTGGTTTCAATGATTTGTGTTCCAGTAGCCAGTTTGATGGGAATATGAACAGTTCATTCATTGGGCAAGGCTACTAGTACATGGGCTAGATCATGGGAAGAAGACATCAAGGTGACTTTCCAGTTCAAAAATCCTCATCAGAGGGGATGATATCAAAGGTAGTAGCAACAGCTACATCTTCTCTTGGTTCCTCATAGCAAAGTTTCAAGGGTTGAAGAATTTCTTCTTCACTCCTTCCCTAGGTTTTCAAGGTTTGGACATAAGTGTCCATGGAGGTAATGGAAGTGATGATAGCAATGGTAGGGGTGGAGGTGTCAGTGGAGCAAACTTGTTGGGAGTGATGGTTGGACGGTTGAGACTGGTTGCAAGAGAATCCTCCATAGGTGCCATGATCTGCATTGTGTCCCTTTTTGTGACATTTAAAGCAGAGATCTTCTCAAATGCAGCAAGCGCATTCTGGAGGAGTGAGTTTCTTTAGACACACAAAGTCCACATCCATAGTGTCAGGGTCTCGGGTGGTGCATGAGGAGGAGGCTGAAGATGAATGACCAGGATCATGTCCTCCATGAAGGGTAAGGATACACATTTTCTGGGTGTAAAAGTCTCAAGCTTTGTTAATCCATTCCAGGATTTTGGTCAGAGGGGTTGACATGAAAAGGATCATGGTGGAGATTTGAGGATCTAATCCCATAGCAAAGTGTGCTATGGTTTCCTTGGTATCTCCCATCTGAGCTTTGGTGGCAAGGGTTTGGAATTTTGTAATGTAGGTTTGGAAACTGTCATCAATGACTTTCCTGCCATCCTTGGTTTTCTTCTCCTCCTTTTGTTGTTTAAGCTTGTATAGCTCATTTCTGGATGTCTCAACTAGGTCGTAAGGGTAGAGGGTGGATGCAAAATTTTCAGCAAACTTGTTGAAGGTCTTCTCTGTGGCAGGGAAGGCAGTATTAGCTATCTTATTATACTACATTTCAGCAAACTGAAGTTCCCGTCCTTTGCTCATTTTGTTGAGAGTGGTCATGATTTTTTCATTGTCATCAGTATAGATGAAAAAGTTGATGGCAAAGTAGGCCTTCATCGCTTTCATCCACTGAATAACATTCTCTGGATCTCCCAAAAAGTCAGCAGGGAGTGCCACTTTTAGTTCAACAGTTCTGGTGGTGGTAGACATCAGGTTGGTGGAGGAAATTGGAGGGTTGGTTGGGGCTGGGTGTGGTGGAGGGGGAGGGAGTAGTGTTGATGGGTTTGCTGGGACAGGTGGGATGGTGGGACCAGAGGGAGCAGGTGGTATTGATGGAACAGGGGCAGGAGAAATAGTGGGGTTGAGGAAGGGTTTTCCTGCTGTCACTTGCTTTCCAGGGGATGGGGGTGCAGGTAGCTCAGGAGATTGGCTGGGTTTGATAGGGGACTGTCTCTGGGGGGTAGTTGCTAGGTCTAGGGGGTTCTGGGTGTCCTGGGGTGTTCTGGTTTCTTCCAGATCCTCAAAGGCTTGAAAAAGTCCTTTTGGGCATCAAGGGAAAATCTTGGGTGGGCTGGTGTGATCCTACTCCTGAATAGGAGGAACAGAAGGTTATTCTTGTTTGTTACGTTGAGCGTTGCTTTCTAGTGTTCCACTAGTACTCCTGGGGCTACCTCCCAGGGAGATTTTAGTAGAGCAGCTGATAGGTCTTATTGATATAGCCTAGCAGGCAAGGGCTTATTGTCATGGCCTTCCTGGACAAGAGTATTGCCTTGAAGTGATACTTGATGGACCTAAGAGTAGGTCATCAATTGGGCGAAGCACACAGACTAAGTGTGAACACAAGTTATCCCTCAACTGTGAGGCGATGGAGGTCTCAAGGGATCCTAAGGGAAACCTTGGAATGGACTAGATTACAATGCAAATGCGTTACCTTCAGAGTAGAATCCTAGAAAGCACAGCAGGATGTGTAGAACTAGCTGAGGAGTCTCAGCATACATGAAGGGGTTTATATACCTGTAGAGTAAGTGCATGGACCAAGGGAACTGTAGGAATATAAGCGGAGACAGGGAGCCATAGGAGGTCTGTAAATTAATGGTGGAAGATTGGTTACCATAAGGAGAAAGCGGGAGCCTGAGGGAGAGATAGCTCTGTGAAGATGACTGCATCTTAGCCAATGGGGAAGGGATGGAACATCGTACGTTTCAGAATGATAAAAGGAGAGGTGGAGAGCCACAAGAAGAGCAGAAAGGGGAACATATGGGAGACTGATGGAATGCTGTTCCAGAAGGGAATGGCAGAGCTCCATGTTGCAAAGGGAACTGTGGGATTAGAAGAGCAGAAGAATACTCAGTGGATAGAAGCATAACCAAGTATGGAGATCACGACTGAATAGCATCTGAGGTATAGATCCGGAGGGTGGGAGGCTGATGGGATGTGAGATCCAGAATAAGAGCAATGGCGGATAGAAGCCTAACCATGCTGTAAAATAGAAGGTGATTCCAGGAGTGGAATCTAGACAGGGAATCCCAGTGGGTATTCCAGAATAGTCGGGGTAGGGAAATCAGTCGTCCACAAGTAGTACAAGTGGGTTAGAGAGATTCCTTGTCCTCAAAAGGAGGTAGGCCCAAAGGCAATGGTATCATAGGTAGATAGCAGGGCATTAGAGATGGTCATGCAGTGTCTCTAGGAATAAGCACAATTGGGGGTGCTGAGGGGAAGTTGTCAGGGATTTTCATGGTCAAGGGTTTGACACAAGAGAAATCTGTAACATTGTTCTTTTGTTACACAAGTTGACAGACTTGCATCAAGGTTAAGGGTTTACTTACTTTGAGGGAGGTACTCACAAAGAGACACAACATCCTCAAAGAAGTCTCAGATTGGAAGAACAAGTGAACAAGAGGACAAGGTCACAACCAGATGAGTTGTGGATTGCAAGACTGACATTGTAGTTGTGCAGAACAAGAATGAGGGAAAGATACAGGCTGAGCAGGTATTTAAGTACTATGGATTACCTAATAGGAATGTCATAGAACTCTAAGGAAAAATAGGAACATGTGACTGTTGCAAGAAAAGTAGCCAGAGGAGGGCACAGTCCTGGTAGAAAAGTACAAGATCAAAGAGAGAGAAAAATGGGGGAAGATAGAGAATCAAACATAAGTAAATAATTGTCCATCTCCTCATGGTAAGGAGTGAGATGAGAATGTAGCCAACATGTCAGGCAGCAAAGAAAGAATGTATGAGAGAGAAAAAGTATCATAACACATGAGTTTGTCTGCATGTGTTCACTCTCAGTGTGTCTTTCTGTGCACCTGGGTGGCAGTGTCAAATCTTGCCCATAAGCAATGAGAATTCATGACTGATGCCATGATTCAGTTGACCAGAGACAAAACATCTTGGTTCCAGATATGGTAAATGTACTTGTAATCAACCATCTGTAGAGACCAGAATAGTACTCAAGTATAAATGTTTTGACACACTGATACTGGCTTGATGAGGTTACAAAATGTCTGCCAGAGATTATATAGCATTAACATGTTTTATCTCAAAGATGGTCAACATAGCTTTTGAATATCCTTCTTGTATTAGATTATCATCATCTCCCATAATTACACCCCAATTATAATAATAGATAATCCCTTATTAGATTGTATCAATATTATGACAGCTGAGCTAACCTATCTGGTCATATCTGTGCCACCCCATTTTCCTAATGCCATACACCTTAATTGCAACTATGGGTCATAAATTGTTCTAGCCTGTAGAAAGCTGTTCCTGCACTTCAAGCTTGCCCTGGCTCTCATATTGGTGTGTTTCTGGTATGTTTTTGTAAATCTCCTAAATTCCAGTTAATTTTCCCATGCACTTCCTATGTCATTTTGCTTCTACATGACCTTGCTCTTGTGCCAGTCTTTCACAAATTTGGAGTTCAGAGGATGTGTACATACCATAGGTCCCTAGATAGTTCCACTAAGTGATTGCCTGCTGGTCCAGCTGCTTCAGAACATATAAGGATAGGTATCATATCTACTCCAATTTATCAAGGTAGCTCTCCAGTGATTCAAGCTTGCTGTATACTGTAGATGCATACATAGGGTACTTGAATATAAATTTACAAGCCATATATACCTGTGGAATCAACAATTGAAATTGCTTCTTTGTTATTTCAGGGGTAGACAGAATATCTATTCCTACATCTCAGGAAATGGTTGTCAAGACTGGGTCAACTCCTGAACTAACTCTGGAACTTCCAGAGACTAGCTGTCAGATGGGACTTGGCTTCAGTGACTTGGAGAGGAGTGCTGTGCCCTTGCCTAAGTCTGGTCCTGAATTTCGGAGTTCGGAGGTAACTCAGAGGTAATGACTTTAACATTGCACAGCAATGAAGTCAAGTAGGGGTCAGAGGGGAGTGGTATCTTAGTTGATATTCCAACTGAGGGAATACATGGCTTGGGGGGTACAGTACTTATACTACAAAGGTGGAGAGGATTTGTCATGGAGGAATGGAGCTGAGTAATTATACAAATGCGAGGCTGTGCACCGGCTGTCCGGAGATCAGACCTGTGGCACAGATTCATAGGATTGGTGGCTAGAATGCTACAAAACTAGTACAGATGGGGATAAGTGAAATGTAAAATGATGAAATAAGACCCTGATAAGAATCTGGAGGTCAGAAGATGTGCCTTGATTGAGAATGCATCAGAGTTGGTGTCTGATAAATCCAGAAGTGACTCAAAAGACCAGAATGGACTTAGTCGATTGTGCAGGATATGACAGTATCCCCCCTTTAGGCCTGAACCCTTGAAGGCCAAAGTGAGAAACACAATGCAGAGTCTGAATTCGGAGTCCGAAAACATAATGGGGGTATGAAGTCCGGGGTGTCCTGTCTGCGCTTCCTTCTCATCAACCATCACCATGTCTGACTTCTCCTATCTCCAAGATATCCACACCTGGCCTGAAGAGCACCTTGTCTACAACAACAATGACCCTGACACACTGTTCAAAGGGAAGAACACAAAGAAGAGACAACACCAAGCAGCATGCAAAGAGGTGAAATAGTGGAGGAAGGCAAAGGAGGCGGAGGAGCAGAAGAAGGTGGAAGAAGCCTGTCATAAGGCAGAGGAAGAGGAGGCAAGGGTGCATCTGAAGGCTGAAGAGGCAGCCAAGCATAAGGCTGCAGAAGAGGCAGCTCAAAAAAGAGTAAGCACCTCATTGTCTGCCAAACAGTGCTAACTTCTGATAGGCCGAGCAAATCTGGGCAGAGCAGAGCGCTGGACCAAGCAAGGGCAAGGGGAAGGTGGTTATGCTCAAGGTGCTGGAGCCAGGGTGCCAGAGGTGTGAGGAAAAAGGGTGGGAGTGTGAGGTCTCGATGGAGGGGAAGTTGACGTCTTGCAAGGAACATAAGGCCATGAAGGGCAAGTGTGAGCAGCCAGGGATGGAAAAGGTGCCGAGGCAGAAGTAGAAGGTGGAGGATGATCAGGAGTGGCTGAACAAGAAGAAGGCTTGGTTGGAGGCTATGAAGGCCAGAGGATCGAGGGTTTTGGAGGAGGGAGGTCCGGATTGGACCAAGTTGATAGAAGGGATTATGGATGCCATCAAGGTGTTGGAGGGGGTGGTGAGGGTGCAGAACCACTGCCTTCACCATCAGAACCTTCTTCTGGACCAACTGATCCAGTTAAAGGTGGAGGAGTTATATGGGAAGGATTTACCAGAGGGTTCAGAAGGAATTCTGGATGTAGAAGAGGAAGAGTTGGCAGACTTAGAGGAGGAAAAGGCAGAGAAGATGAGGGAAGGATTGAAGGTGGAGTTGAGGAGGCTAGATGAGGAGGAGGAGGAGGAGGAGGAAGCAGTGTAGTGTAGTGTAGTGTAGTGTAGTGTAGTGTCTCCGTCACCCTCTTGTAAAGTTAAAGAAATTGATTGTAATTTTGGTGATGTCACAAGCCAATGTGAGGACTGGATTTGTCCAGATATCGGAGATGAAAGTTGGCGATGAGTTCCAAGGCGTGATCAAGTTCAGTAGCCAGTAACCAAGATGTTTCTTCTTCAGTCCCTTCATATCTGGACCAGGGTACCAGGTAGAGCAACTTGCGGTTGTGTCTCCTGCGATCGATCTTAGAATCGAGGATCTTGGAGATTTTATACTCCAGTTCCCTGTCAACTTTGATTAGAGGTGGCAGAGGTTGTATGTGGTTGGGGATTGTGTTGGGGATGGAAGGTTCTAGTTGTGATACATGGAATACTGGATGTATGGCTTTCATGGTATCTGAAAGTCGGAGGGTGAAGGAAACAGTTCTGGCTTGAGCAATGATTTCATATGGCCCTAAGTTCCTTTTAGATAGTTTCTTAAAGGGCCAGGTTGATTGGAAGTACTTTGCTTTAATCAATACCTGGTCACTGACTTTGAAGTCTGATGCAGGAATGTGTCTAGTGTCAGTGGGTCCTTGATATTGCTTTTGTGTGTGTGCCATTTCTTCTTGGAGGAATTGATGGAGGGAATTGAGGTCAACGGAATACTCTTGAGCTTGTTCTGAGGTAAGGTCTTGTTCCAAATGGACAGAGATGTTTGGATGATAGCCTTTGTTGGCAAAGAATGGGGAGACATCAGTGGTAGCATTCAGAGCATTGTTGTAAGAGAACTCTGCAAGCAGCAGGAGTTTGGACCAGTTGTCTTGCTGATAGTTACAATAGATCCGAAGGTACTATTCTAGTGTCTGGTTCATCTGTTCTGTCTGGCCATTACCTTCTGGATGATATCCAGAGGTAAAGTGAAGGCGGATGTCGAGAGCCTTTCCAAGTGAGTGGAAGAAGTGGGAGACGAATTCTGAGCCTCAATCAGAAGTGATGTGAGAGGGAACTCCATGCTTGGAAAAGACATGGAGTAGGAAGAGTCGAGCTAATTCCAGGGAGTTCAATATACATTGCTTTGATAGTTGATCCACAACTATGAGGATTGTGGTGTGTCCGGAAGAATCCAGGAGTTGTTCAATGAAATCCATAGAGATGGAATTCCATGGCTTCTCTGGAATCGGAAGCTGTTTGAGTAACCTAAATGGCTTGTGTCTCAGAACCTTGGCACATGTGCAGGTGGTACAGGAGGAGATGTATTCTTTGACGAATGTCTGGATTCTCCTGGCCAAGTATACTCGTGGCAGATTAGTTCTAGGGTCTGGTTCTGTCCAAAGTGTCTGGAAAGTGGGTGATCATGCTTATATCAAAGGACACAAAGTCGGAGATCATTAGCATCTGGGACATAGATGCAATCATCCAGATGTGGGAATCCATTAGAGTCGATGGACCAGCGAGAGTTGGAAGGTTCAGATGTGGACAGGTGAATGCAAGCCAATGGGTTGGAGGGAAGTGCGGATAAGATATCATTATGGAGTTTCTCAGTGTTGTACATGGTGCTTGCTCGGAGGACTGGAGCAGTGAGATATGTGACTCTTAGGAATGACACGAGTTGCTCCTGGGTAAAAATGGATCGGAAGTTGTGAGGGTTGATGTGAGCATAGTCCCTATCCCCCTTTTTGGGGTAGACATCCCAGTGTCTAGTCAGGGCATCTGGTTTCACACCAAGTCATCTAGGTCAGAACCAGATGATGAGGTTGAATTGGCAGAGAAATTTGGACCAGTGGGCTTGCTGGCAGGTCAGAATTCAGGTACCTGTAAAGTATTTCAGGTTCTTGTGATCGGTGACAACATTGATTGGGGTTGCTGAGCCTTCAAGATAGTGTCACCATGCTTGGAAACTCTCATGGATAGTGAGTAGTTCCTTGTCATGGATATCATAGTTGAGTTCTGGAGCTGTCATTGTCCAAGAGAAAAACGTGACCAGCCAGAGTTCTTCATCCAGACAGCGGATGGACAGAATGCCAGCTATGGCATAGTCAGAGGTGTCAGTCTCAATCAGGAGTGGAGTGTCTGGAATCCAATGAGTGAGGATTGGAGTGGAGGTGAAGGCATCTTTGAGACACTGGAAGGCCAAGCAACAGTCATCAGAGAAATTCCATGGAGCACCCTTGTGGGTGAGGTGGGTCAAAGGAATGGCAATGTCCGAGTAATTGAAAATGAAGCAGCGGTAGAAGTTGGAAAATCTGAGGAAGGATTGAACATCCTTGACCTTCTGAGGCTCGGGCCAATCTTGGATGGCTTGCACTTTTACCTCAGACATTGTGAGTCCAGAGGGAAAAAGGCAGTATCTGAGGTACTCAGTTGAATCAGTGTGAAATTCACACTTCTTGGGTTTTGCATAGAGGTTGTGTTTGCGGAGGTGTTGAAGGACTTCTCGGACATGCTTCCAGTGGGAGGTCTCATCCTTGGAGTAAATGAGGATGTTGTCCAAGTAAACGATGACACATACATCAAGAAGGTTGGTGAAGATTGTGTTGACAAATCGCTGGAAAGCTGCAGGAGCATTGGTTAATCTGAATGGCATTACTAGCCATTCATAGGAGCTGTAATGTGTATGGAAGGAAGTTTTCCATTCGTCACCTCTGGCTATGCAGACCAAATGGTACGCATGTTGGAGGTCGATCTTGGTATAGATCTTCGCACAGCTCATGTTACGTGAGTCAACAGACTTGCATCTTGGGCAAGGATTTACTTACTCCAAGGGAGGTACTCATGAAGAGACACAACATCCTCAAAGAAGTCTTGGGTTAAAGAGAACAAGGTAGCAAGACACTGGGTCACAACCAGACAAGTTGTGGATCACAAGACTGATGCTGTTATTGTGCAGAACAAGAATGAGGAGAGGAAGTACAGGCTGAGTGGTATATAAGTACTATGGATTACATAAGTGGAATGCCATAGAACTAGATGGAATAGAGGGGACATGTGACTACTGCAAGAGAAGTAATCAGAGGAGTGGATAGTCCTGTTAGAGAAGTGTGGGATCAAAGAGAGAAAAGTATAGGAGAGGAATGAGAGTTGAATGTAAGTAAGTAGTTGTCCACCTCCTCATGGTAGGGGATGAAGGGAGAGTATGATCGGCGGGTCAAGCAGAGAAGAAAGAAAGTATAAGAAAGGAAAAGAATCGTAACATTACCCCCTTTGTACACTCGAGCTCCAGGCTCGAGATTCCTGACTCTTTCACTCATTAGCCACAAGGGTGTTGAGGTCATCGTCATCCAAGTATGTTCCTCCATAAGTGCTGCAAGACTCTGACTGGGTAAGCAGGTTGATTGGACAATTATCAACCACATGTCCTGGAGTGTTGCATCTTCCACAAATCTGAAGATTGCAGACGTCATCGGAATGTCCCCATCAATGGCAAAGATCACATTGGATCTCCAAATAGTGGTATGCTGCATGGCCCAGGGCCAATTGCCTACAGGAAGGACAGACATACAAAGGGCAGGAGAGTCCGAAATGGCCAAGATCCAAACAAATGTAACATCAAGTGTTGGGAGAGTTGGGGTGAAAGGAGGAGACCAGGACCCAGGAGGTGGAAGAGGTAATCCATTGTCCATCAGTGACCTGGATACGAATGACGTCGTTGTCTACCAGGGGTGCGGGGGACACAGGTCAAGAAGAGATTTGAAGGGCTAGTGGGATAGGGGACAGAGATAGTGGGTTGGCTCTGGTTCATTCAAGGTAAAGTTGTTGTTCCACGTGGGAGAGGGTATGCCAGACCTATAAGAAGGCGGAGTAGAGGGTAGTACTTGGGAGCTCCTCCAGGTATTCATGGAAGGAGTGGGCGAGGAGGAGTTCAAGGACTGGGCCTGGCAAGAAGGAGAGGGTAGCACAAAGAGGGGCCCCCAATGACTCTGGGAGATCACTAGGGCAGGCTTAGAACAGTTGGAGCTGGGCAAGCAAGATGTGGTGGAGGAAGCTGACAAGGGTCTGACACTCAGTGTTGTGTTTGTATGCTGGGAGTCTCTCAATTTGGCCAAGAATGGTGGGGGAGGCGACAGCAATCATAAAGAGTGTGAAGATCTGGGAGATGGGGAGGTGTCGAGTGCAGATGCTGTGGGTTTCTGGGGGGGGAGAGTGGGGGGAAGCATAGAGTGAGGGGGGCACACAATGTGACATGGGAGAGGGGGAAGATGAATTCTTTCCTGGCATTGGCACTGAGCAGAGTGATCTATGTAAACTAGAAGGCTAAAGTTACCAAGAAAAAAGAGAATACAGAGAGCAAGAGTGACTCCAAACCAGATGAAAGGAATGTTGTTGAGTTGCATATGCAGGGGGGTACTCACTAGGAGACGCCTCATCCTGTGGTGCTAGTAGTGGATGGGGCAGCTGATTTCTTTGCAGAAGCAGGGATGAGTTCTGGCATGGTCAAGGGAAAGACTGTGTCAACAAAGGAAGGCGAGTTGGTACATGGTGAGTTCCAATAGCCAGGGGATATCAGCAGGTCTGATGGGGGTGGAAAAGTCATCATGCTGGGGGATGAAGGGCATGTTGTTGTCTTTAAACTCTGGAGTTGGTGGGCCCTTTTGTATGCCATGAGAATGCCAGATGCGTGTCAGAGGTTGGATTCGGGTTTCCAGATGTTTTCCAATGACGGGTATCCCTTCCATGCGGTCAGGAACTTCTGGCATCCAGTGGAACCCCAATGTGAAACAATATGTTCCACCTCATACTCTTCTTCAGAAGCAATCAGGTCAGGTGGCGGTTTCAAGAAGTTGGGACCATGTGTTTCAGTTTCCCTGTATGGGGATAACAGCGAGGCATGGAAAACATCATGGATCTTCTATGTGGGAGGGAGTCTGAGTCAGTAGGAAAGTGGTCCTAGTACTTGAGAGATTTCAAATGGACCTTGTCTCTTGGGTGCAAGTTTCCTTGAGGGGTAGTTGAGGTGAAGGTGGGCAGCTTCTAGCCATACTTTTTGTCTGACCTTCCATGGGGTGAAGTGTCAGAAGTTTCGCTCCTTCATGATCCGACAAGCCATTTCATGAGCTGCTAATGCTTTCTTCCATGCCTCTTCTAATGCCGATAGTCGGGTTTCCAGGGCAGGGATGAAGGTCTTTCCTAAAGGGGGGTATGCCCGCAGCTCATATTCATAGAGAAGGAAGAAGGGTGAAGCTTTGGTCGAGCTGTGAGGGACCAAATTGTGATGAAACTCAGCTGTGGGAAGGAAGTCTGACCATCTCCAGGGGTTGTTGGTACAGAAGATGCAAAGGTACATTTCAATTTTCTGGTTGGCCCATTCGGTCTGTCCATCTGTCTGCAGATGACATGCAGTGGATAGTTTGACATCATAGTGGAAAAGTCGAGCAAGTTCTCTGGCAAAGGCCGATGCAAATTGTGGACCTCAATTGGAGATTAGGGAGTCATGGAGTCCAAATCGTTTGAAGACATATGAGACAAAAAGTTGGATGACTCTGGCCACATCAATCGTTTTGGAACAAGGTATGAGAATTACCCCCTTCGTAAGGCCATGGTCGACCATGACCATTAATGAGTTGTATCTATTGAAGGGGGGAAGGTCAGTGATAAGGTTGACAGAGAGCTGTTTGAAGGGGAGATTGCAGGACAAAGGGATAGGCATTAGTGGAGGACAAGTGGGGTGGTGGTTGATTTTGTTTTGCTGGCATGTTGCACAACCAGATATGAATGCATTGACAAAGGAAGAGAAACCAGGCCACCAGAAGTCGCGTTCTAATAGTGCCTTAGTGCGAAAATGCCCTGCATGGCCAGTGGTGGGTGATTTGTGTATGGATTTTAGAATGGCTTGTTGTTCATGTGGGGGAATGTACATCCAGTTCTTGAAGTAAAGGTGTCCATCAGTCATGTGCCAATCATTTTTGGAGGAGTGAGGGAATAAGGGTGATCCTTGCTGGAGGTTCTCAAGGGCTCAGAGAACCAGGGGGTCAGACTGGGAGGAGGATCTGATTTTTCTGGCTAGGGTGAGATCCAGGGCACTGATGACAACCGGTTCCGGGCATATGGATATGTCCACATTGTCCTGGGTGGTGTTAACGTGGTCTTGTCTGGAGAGTGCATCTGCTGGGCCCATTTTTGTGCCAGGGGCAATTTGCCATTGCAAATCAAAGTCCTGTAGGAATAGGGACCATCTGGCTTGGCATCTGGATAGTTTCTGTGGATCCTTAATGTATGAGAGGTTCTTATGGTCAGTGATGATGGTAACGGGGTGAATGGTTCCCTGCAAATATTGTCGCCATTCCTCTAGAGCTAGGATAATGGCTAGAAGCTCTCAGTCGTAGATGTCATAGTTTCATTGAGCGGAAGTGAATGTGGTGGAATAGTAGGTGCAGGGATGGAGGTCAGAGTTTTCATCATGTTGCATGAGCACAGCACCTGCTGCCAATAGAGAGATGTTACGATCATCTTTCTTTACCATACCTTCTCTCTCATCCACACCATACATCGAGTCTATTTAGATCTCTTTCCCTACCATGAGGAGAAGACCAACTATCTACTTACCTTCAACACCTTCACTTCTCCTATACTCTTTCCTCTTTGATCCCTCATCTCTCTCTCTCTCACAGGACTATCCACTCCCCTGACTATTTCTC
Organism: Xanthoconium purpureum; assembly: GCA_038090075.1. Lineage (NCBI taxonomy): Eukaryota > Fungi > Basidiomycota > Agaricomycetes > Boletales > Boletaceae > Xanthoconium > Xanthoconium purpureum. The sequence continues at coordinate 28,809 of JBBPMA010000010.1, forward strand.
TCATAGTAGTCACGTGTCCCCACCTTCCACATCGTTCTACTAGATTCCTCTTAGGTAATCAGTAGTACTTAAATACCTACTTAGCCTGTACCTTCTCTTCATCCTTGTTCTGCACAATTACAGCGTCAGTCTTGCGATCCATAGCTCACCTGAGTTGTGACCTAGTTTTCTCTCTCTCTTGAAACTTCTTTGGGGACAAAGTGTCTCTTCATGAGTACCTCCCTCAGAGCAAGTAAACCTTTGACCTCAACGCAAGTCTGTCAACTCACATGACAAAGAACAAGAATCATCCTTCTGTCCCTCCTATTTAGAAGTAGGACCACCCCAGCCCACCCAAGATTTTTCCTCGGCACCTCAAAGGAATTTTTCAAGCTTCCAAAGATTCAGAAGAGACCGGAACACCCCAGGACATCCAGAACCCCCTAGACCTAGCAACTAACCCCCAGAGACTCTCTTCTGTTGAACTTGGTCTATCCCCTGAACTACCAATGCCACCGTCTCCTGGAAAACAAGTAACAGCAGGAAAACCCTTCTTCAACCCAGCACTTCAACTGTCACCTAGGAAACACTCCCCTGCAGCATTCCAAATACCCTCGACCAGCTCATCTAGCACCCTGGCAAACCTCCCCACATTCTCAAGCACCCCAGTTGCTCCCCCTGCCCCTGCCCCATCAGCACCACCTGCTCCCCCAGGTCCCACTGCTCCCTCTGCCCCTACAAACCCAGCAATAGTACCTCCCCCTCCTCCACCACCCCCGGTCCCAACCAACCCCCTAGTTCCCCCTGCCAATCCCATGTCTACCACCACCAGAACCAATGAACTGAAAGCAGCACTCCCCACCGACTTCTCAGGAGATCCGGAGGACACCATCCAATGGATGAAAGCGATGAAAGCCTACTTCACCATCAACTCCTCTATCTACACTGGTGACAATGAGAAAATCATGACTACAAAATGAGCAAGGGACGAGGAGTTCAGTTCGCTGAAATGTGGTATGACAAGTTGACTAGTAGTGCCATCCCTGCTACAGAAAAGACCTTCAATAAACTGGCAGACAATTTCACATCCACCCTCTATCCCTATGACCTAGTGGAAACATCCCGAAATGATCTATACAAGCTCAGACAACGAAAGGAGGAAAGGAAAACTGAGGATGGCAGAAAATACATTGACAATGGTTTCCAAACCTACATCACAAGGTTCCAAACCCTCGCTGCCAAAGCCCAGATGGGTGATACTAAGGAAATCATAGCACACTTTGCTACAGGACTAGACCCCCAGATCTCTACCATGATCCTCTCCATGTCGACTCCTCCTGATAAAATCCAGGAATGGATTGACAAAGCCCGAGATTTCCATACCCAGAAGATGCACATCCTTGCCCTTCGGGGAGGACATGATCCTGGTCATTCATCCTCATCCTTCTCATGCTCTACCCGGGACCTGGATGCTATGGACATAGATTTTATATGTCTCAAAAAGCTCACTCCTTCAGAACACACTCAATGTATCCATGAAGGTCTTTGCTTCAAATGTCGCAAAAAGGGACACAACGTGGACCATTGTAACACTTACAAAGGACCCTCCCAGAACCAACCTCAACCACCCAACCATCGCTCCCAACAAGTTCGCTCCACAGACACCTCTGCCACCACCACCGTCAACCTTGTCACTCCCATGGATACTTATGTCCAAACCTTGAAAATCCAGGGGAGAAGTGAAGAAGAGATTTTGTGAACCTTGAAGCTCTGCTATGAGGAACCAAGAGAGGACGTGGCAGTCGCCACCACCTTTGATACCATCTCCTCTGAGGATTTTTGAAACAGGAAGTCGCCTTGACGTCTTCTTCCCATGACCTAGCCCATGTACTAGTAGCCTTGCCCAATGAACAAACTATTCGTCTCCCCATCAAATTGGCTACTGGAACACAAATCGTCGAAACCACAGCAATCATTGACTGTGGAGCAACCAGAAACTTTATCGACATTGGCCTCTTAACTAAGGCAAACTTCCCCCTGAAGCAGCTCCAAAAACCCATCCTTGCCTACAATGTGGATGGAACAACCAATGCCAAGGGAACAATCCACTGGAAAGCACACACTGACATCTTGTTCCCCCAGTCCAAAGAACCCATTGTTACGTCGAGCATTGCTTTCTAGTGTTCCACAGTTGCTCCTGGGACTACCACCCAGTGAGGCTTGGTGAGGCAGCTGATAGGTCTTATTGATGTAGCCTAGCAGGCAAGGGCTTAATGGCAAGGCCTTCCTGGACGAGAGTAAAGCTTGAAGCGATACTAGGTGCGAAGGCAAGCGATCCTTCGACTGAGAGGTGACGGAATCTCAAGGACCGAAAGGGCCTTGGAATGAACTAGATTACAACGTGAATGCGTAGAACTAGCTGAGGAGTCTCAGCGTACATGGGGGTTTATATACTTTGTAGGGAGGTGCATGGACCATGATGGAAAGGAAGTATAAATGGAAAATGGGAGCCCATAGGGGTTCCGTGTCTAGAAGGAGAAGCGGAGAGCCGCAAGAAGAGCGGAAAGGGGAGCATACGGGAGACCGGAAGAGATCCGTTCCAGAAGGGATATGGAGCTCCATGTTGCAAAGGAACTGCGGGAAGAGAAGAGCAGAAGGATACGGAACGTACGGAGAACTGAGACGAATGTGGAAAGAGACCGAGATGTATCCGGAAGGCGGAATGCCGATGGGACGGTGAGATCTATGCACAGCAGATAGAAGCCTAACTGTGCAGGGAATCTATAACGAGAATCCAGAATGGGATGGGGGGTCCAGGCGTCGAGTGGCATGGCGTAGGGGACAAGGAAACTGTCCAAGAGGAGGGAGAGGTCATCCCATGGAACTAGGGAAAAAGAGGGGATCTCGTTGAAGGGCACGAAATCCATAACATTACCCTCCTCGTAAGATTGATTCACCGAATCAAAATTCATCCCGCTAGGCGGGGGGGTTGGTCAGGAAGTCGTAGTCGGACTCATCCTTGGGGTCTGAATCAAGTTCGGAGTGTCCAGAGGAGTCTCCCTGGGAGGATTTGGGGGCGAGGTGCGGGTTGGAGGGGCAATGTCCTTGAGTATGGCTGGGTGCTGCAGTGTCACAGTAGGGGCAGATGTATTGAGGACATTCAGTGCAGAAATGACCTCGTTTTCTGCAATGGAAACACCAGTAATTACGTCGAAGATGGTTGCTAAGGGGGGAGCTCGGGGAGAGGGGGTTCGGGGGAGGAACTGGGGTGGGGGGCTTGGCGGAAGGTCGACCTGCCACAAGGGCGCGAGCGATCCTGGCAGCAAGAGCTGGAAGGTTCCGGGGGAGTGGAGCGACGATGGGAGGAGAGGATCTGGAGGGAGTCAGACGGAAGGTGAGGTCGACGAGGTTATTTCCATAGCGGTAGGGAGGGTCAGGTCTCTGACTATCTCCAGTTGGAGGCTCAGGGGTAGGTGGGGAGGAGTCGATGAAGCCAGGAAAGTGAGCAAGGTCGGCTCCAGAGAGGGTGTGTAAGACATTCTGGAAGTGGATGTAGGAGGTTCCTGGGGGGAGTTGCCCAAGTACGCCAGGGAAGCCGAGAGTCATGAGTAGTTCGAAGCAGTGGGAACGAAGTTCAAGAATGAGTCGTCTGATGTCGGCGTCACATCATTCATAGGGAGGGGGGTGTTCTGCGTAGACATTGCGGAAGGCGACGTATATGCGGTACATGGAGATAGCCTCGCATAGGGCAGGGGAATTTCGCACAAATGTGCGGTCCTCGATTTGTGATGACAGGAAGGGAGTTTCGAGGAAGGTGGCATAAAGGAGGTTTTGTTGGAGTTGGGGAGAGCGAGGATTCGGTCTGCCGAGATGTTGGACATCAGAGGTGGGGTTTGGAGGGGGCGAACATAAGGTTTATAAATGTATATGGGCTCCCGTAGGCCGTACCCATTTGGTTTCTAAGAGGGGAAAAGCGGGGTCCTGTTTGAGCGCTGAGGCCTTCGACTACGGGAATCTGAATGTGGAAGTACGGAGTACCGCTCACTCCGTTTGGGAGTCACCCCAATTGGCAGCAGTGGTGGCTGTACCCCAGGCATCAGTGGTGCTGTCATAGCTCCAGTTAGGAGCTCTGACACGAGTGGGGGGAATAAGTCCGAACTCGAAGTGTCTACCTAAAATGTCAATCATCCACACGTAAGGTGTGGTAGGGAATCGGAAACGGGAGAGGAAATAGAGACTGGCCATAGCGAAAATGAAGATCATCTCTTGGGTAGAGAGCATGACCTGCATGATTGAGTCTAGGGAGAGTCTGGGGTTTTGAAGACGTCGTTGCATCTCATTTTATAGGCTTTGAGGATGTATTTGGCATGGGCGAGGTTGGAAGGGGGTTCCCAGGTGTCTTCCAATGGGGGATAGCCTTCCCAACGGACACGAAATTGGTGGCGTGCGGTGGTACCCCTATGGGTGATGATGGATTCGACGGAGTATTCCTCTTCCCCTCGGATTTCCGAAGGAGGAGGTCGGTTAAAATTCAGGCTGTGTTCGGGAGTTTCCCAATAGGTGGATAAGAGAGAAGCATGGAAGACCAGGTGGATCTTCCAAGTTGGTGGGAGTCAGAGATGGAAGGAGAGGGGGGAGATGACCTGTTCTATTTCGAAGGGGCCTTCCCGTCGAGGGGCGAGTTTCTTAGATTGGTAGTGGAGTTTCAGGTTGTGGTTATCCAACCACACCTTATCTCCTATTTTCCAAGGTTTGAAACAGGAGTTTATGTGGTCCTTGACGAGGTTGGCCGCCTTTGTATGAGCTTCTATAGCTTCTGATCGGGCATCTTCGAGGAGTTTAAGACGTTTTTCTAGTTCCGGAAGGAAGGTTCATCCGATTTTGGGGTAAGCGCGGGGTTCATAGCCCATCATGAGAGAAAACGGGGTTTGGTTGGTAACTGAATGGGTGGCGGAGTTGTGAGAGAATTCTGCCATGGGGAGGAGTTCCGCCCATTTGTCCAGTTGATCGGAGGAGAATAGACAAAGATAGGTTTCAAGTTCCTGGTTTACTTGTTCAGATTCTCTGTCAGTCTGGGGGTGATAGGTGGTAGAGAGGGCCACATCATAGTTCAATAGGCAGGCGAGTTCTCAAGTGAACGCCGAGGCGAATTGAGGTCCTTGATCAGAGATGACTTTGTCGTGGAGACCGAATCTAGGGAAGATGTGTTGGAAGAAGATGGAGGCTATATCTGCGGCGGAGGCTGTTTTGTTGCAAGGGCGGAAAATTACCCCCTTAGTAAGACCATGGTCGACCACGACCAAAATAGAATCAAACCCGTTGGATAGGGGGAGGTCGGTGATAAGGTCCATGGAGATTTGCTGAAATGGGTGGGTGGTGGAGGAAGGGATAGGCGCGAGGGCGGGTGCGGGGGGGTGCATATTGACCTTGCAAGCTTGGCATGTGGCACAACCGGCAATGAATTTTCGGACAAAAGTAGAGAGGCCAGGCCACCAGTAGTCTTTTTGGAGGAGATTAATAGTGCGGAAGTAACCGCTGTGACCCCCCGCGGGGGATTCGTGGATGGAGGAGACCAATCGGTGGCGGGCGGGTTCTGGAATGTACAGGCGTGACTTGTAGTAAAGGGCGCTGTTGTCGAAGTACCAGTCATGAGGGGCTGAGCGCGGAAGAGGGACAGTGTCCGACTCCATGGCGCACAGCGCGTCAATGACGAATTGGTTGGATGGGGTGGACTCGGCAATCTTACTGGCGAGAGCCGCGTCGAGAAGGTTAATCTGGAGCCTGGGAAGAAGTGTTTGTTCAGAATTATCCAAAGAGGTGTCAACATCATGGAGGCGGGATAGTGCGTCGGCCGGGCCCATATGGGAACCAGAAACGTGGACCCAATTGAGATCAAAATCTTGAAGGAACATCTGCCACCGAGCTTGCTGGCGGGAGAGGTTCCAGGCCTCTTTGAAGTAGGTCAGGTTCTTGTGGTC
>JBBPMA010000010.1:34861-54645 GCA_038090075.1 Xanthoconium purpureum
TCGGCCGGGCCCATATGGGAACCAGAAACGTGGACCCAATTGAGATCAAAATCTTGAAGGAACATCTGCCACCGAGCTTGCTGGCGGGAGAGGTTCCAGGCCTCTTTGAAGTAGGTCAGGTTCTTGTGGTCGGTTAGGATGGTGACACGGTGGTTGGTACCAGTGAGGTAGTGGCACCATTTGGAAAGTGCAGTTATGACCGCTAGGAGTTCACAGTCATAGATGTCATAGTTGCGTTCAGCTGGTGCAAAGATTTTCGATTGATAGGTGCAAGGGTGTAGGTCGCCATTGGAGTCCTTTTGCATGAGGACGGCGCCAGAAGCGGATAGGGAAGCATTGGTCATGACAAAAAATGGTTTGTCGGTGTTGGGAAAGGTTAGGACTGGTTGGCGTAAAAACGCATTCTTTATTTTGGCAAACGCTTCAGAGTGGTCCAGGATCCATTGCCAGACTGCCTTTTTGTGGGTCAGGCTTAGGAGGGGTTTGGCCAGGTTGGAAAATCCAGGGATGAATTTGTGGTAGAAGTTGCAGAACCCGATGAAGGATCGGACTGCCTTGACGCTATGAGGATTTTCCCATTGCTCGATGGCATCGAGTTTGGTAGGATCCATGCGTATGGATCTGGGGGAGATGACGAGACCGAGATATTCGACTTCAGTGGCATCGAAAGTGCATTTCGCTAGTTTTAGCGCCAGTCATTGTTCACGTAGGCGTTGTAGTATGCGTTTGGTTCATTCCTGGTGGAGAGAGAGATCATTCTCCGAGTGTATGAGCATATCATCCATGTAGATGATGAGCCATCCCTCCTCAATGAAGTCGGCAAAAGTGTGGTTCATGTAGGCCTGGAAAGTGGCCAGGGAATTGCAAAGTCTGAAGAACATGACTGTAGGCTCGAAGAGACCGAAGGGGGTAGAGAACGCAGCCTTCCAGGTGTCTTCGGGTTTGATGCAGATGTTGTTGTATCCCCACCATACGTCGAATTTAGTGAAGAGGGTGCTCTTTTTCAGCTTGTCGACCAGGTCCGAGATAAGCAGCAGGGGGTAGGCATTTTTGACGGTATGGAGGTTAAGGTATCGATAGTCTTGGCAAGGTCTGAGGGTGCTGTTCTTCTTGGGGACGAAGAAGAAGGGGGCAGCTTGGGGAGATTGCGAGGGGTGTATTCGTCCATTTTTTAAGTGTTCATCGATAAAGGCCTTGCAGACTTCTTGTTCAGCGGGATTTAAGGGGTAGAACTTGGCACGTCGGGGAATGAAGGAGTCTTCTAGCTGGATGGCATGGTCGAATTTTCGTTGGGGGGGAAGTCCGTCCGTGTCTTTGACTTGGAAGACATCAGCGAATTCTTTGTAGATGAAGGGCAATTCCCGTTCAGCTTTTCTAGCCTGTTGGGCTAGGTCAGTGGAGGTGGTCATTTTTCGGATGCCGATGGTGACGGGGATGTGTTTCATTCGCCTAAGAATGAGTTCTTCCATTTTTTCATTTGGGTCGATGGCTAGATACCGGATCAGGTATCGTTGGTAAAGTGCGTTGGGAGAATCGTGGCGGGGGGTGTTCTGGTTTTCCAGAATGTCAACCCGTCTGGTGGTCCAATCAATGATGGGATTAGTTTCTTGTAGCCAGGGTAGGCCTAGTATGAGGTTTTCATTTCCTAGGTGGACCATGTAGAACCAGTGTTGTTCTTCTTTTTCGCCAAGGCGAAGGGTGAGTTGTACTTTGAATCGTATGATGCCTTTGGCATTGGAGGTGCTGTCGGCATTATGAGCTGAGATGGGGGTTTTTAATCATTCCTTGGGCCAATGGTTTTTTGCAACTAGGTCATGGTCAATGAAGCAAGAGGTAGCTCCAGAGTCGATGAGTGCGGGAAGGTCGACGATTTTTCCCAGAGAACCGGAGTAGAGTGACGCAGGTATTTTCATAGAGCGAGACTTACTACCGGTTACAAGAATGGGCCTAAGAGAGTGGGAAGGCAACAACGTCGAGGCGTTCCTTCCTTTCAAAAATCCTTTTTGAGGATAGTTGGTTCAGGGACCTCTTGGGTTTGAATGTAGTTGATGTTTTCTCCTTCCTCGTCAACGTTGTTGTCATAGAGGACCCGTAGGAAGTGGAGAATGTCCGCGTTAGAGAGTTTATCATTGGTTTTCAATTGGTTGATATAGTCCTGCACCTCGTCTTTGGGTGGAGGAGAGGTTTCCGTGGCTCGGATGTTTTGAGCTGGTGGTTTCCTAAATGTTGGAGGTTTGGTGGTTCCTCCACGAGCGTGGTTTCTGGTGCTACAACCTTTCTTGTGGCATATGAAGCAAAGGTTGTCTCTGATGTGTCTGGCGCATTGGGCTGGGGTGAGGTAGATTCGATCTACGTCCATAGCGTTGGAGTCACGAGAGGTGCTCTGGTTGCGCGAGGTCCTAATGGGGTTGCCTCCGCTTCATATTTGTCGCATTCTTCTAGTGACATCAAAGAAATGTCCTGCTTTCTGGAGCCACTCCTTATGGGTAGTGGGCTCAGTGGGGAGTGCGGCCATTTTGAAAGCGATGTCGGGGGAGATGGCTCGACTGAGCATATCCATGAGGACGTGCTCGTTATTGGGGTGGTCGAGACCGGCTCGGGATGCTTCTAGTTCAAAATCAGCCTTGAACTCGTGGAAGTCGCCATGGTAGGTGGAGTCTTCCTGCCGGATAGTGGCGAGACGGTTTCGGCTTTTAGCGTGAAGGTCCGTGGTTAGGAACATTTCGTTAAAGTGAGACAGAAGTTCTGTGAAGGTCTTCTTCTCGGCTGGCACGTTTTCGTCGTCCAGCTTCATTAGCCAACCTTCAGAGAAGGAGGCTCCTCGTCCTTTGCCCATTCTGTTGAGCAAGGTCAGGGTTTTAGTCTGATCGTTATACTTCGACGCGTTCATTGCGAAGTATCCTTTCATGGCAAGGATCCATCTGTTGGCATCCTCTTGTTTGCCAGAAAATTCTTCCAGGAGATCCACCTTAAGTTCTCCTTGGGAAGCCATGTCGTCCTTGAAGTGAGGGATGTCGATATCCAGATTCGGATCTGGGTTTGGGTCGGGTTCAGGCGTGGCAGGAGGTAGGGGATTTTCTCGTAGATATTCTGCGAGAGCTACCTGGTATCGATGGTCTCGTTCTTCTCGTACCAGGGAGATAGGGTCAGTGTTCTGGGGCTCTTCTACACTGGTGCTGGGGTTCAACTCCAGAGGAGGATCCATGGTGATGGATATGGTGGAGAGGGAAGGTGGGGTGGTGGGGCGGAACAGAGAAGATTGAGAGACGGGGGATGGTCTGGCAGTTCATGTAGACAAGTGGGGGGACTGGGGTTGTCTGTAAGGGGAACCGAGGACTCGTAGTCGTTGTCTGGGTTGGGACATGGTGGGTGGTGGGGAATTCTCAGGAGAAGCTTGTGAGGCTTCCGAGGAAGAGTCGCTAGAGGGTTCGGGGTCTCTTCGACTGAGTAAGTCGGTGAGGTTGATTCTGCGCGTGGTGGGAGTGGGCACACTCCGAGCATGAAAGCTGGAGTGGAGAGAAAGCTAGTTCTTTTGTTACGTCGAGCGTTGCTTTCTAGAGTTCCACAGTTGCTCCTGGGACTACCACCCAGTGAGGCTTGGTGAGGCGGCCGATAGGTCTTATTGATGTAGCCTAGCAGGCAAGGGCTTAATGGCGAGGCCTTCCTGGACGAGAGTAAAGCCTGAAGTGATACCAGGTGCGAAGGTAAGCGATCCTTCGACTGAGAGGTGACAGGATCTCAAGGACCGAAAGGGCCTTGGAATGAACTAGATTACAACGCGAATGCGTAGAACTAGCTGAGGAGTCTCAGCGTACATGGGGGGTTTATATACTTAGTAGGGAGGTGCATGGACCATGACGGAAAGGAAGTATAAATGGAAAATGGGAGCCCGTAGGGGTTCCGTGTCTAGAAGGAGAAGTGGAGAGCCACAAGAAGAGCGGAAAGGGGGGCATACAGGAGACCGGAAGAGATCCGTTCCAGAAGGGATATGGAGCTCCGTGTTGCAAAGGAACTGCGGGAAGAGAAGAGCAGAAGGATATGGAACATACGGAGAACTGAGACGAATGTGGAAAGAGACCAAGATGTATCCGGAAGGTGGAATGTCGACGGGACAGCGAGATCTATGCACAGCGGATAGAAGCCTAACCGTGCGGGGAATCTATAACGAGAATCCAGAATGGGACGGGGGGGTCCAGGCGTCGAGTGGCGCAGTGTAGGGGACAAGGAAACCGTCCAAGGGGAGGGAGAGGTTGTCCCATGGAACTAGGGAAAAAGAGGGGATCTCGTCGAAGGGCACAAAATCCGTAACATAATCTGGGAGAAATAGTTAAAAGTCTACATGGATGATCTAGGCATTCACACCAAGGACAATATCACCCTTCACCATGAACGAATGAGACGAGTGCTTCGACGACTTAGGGAACATGGACTATTGATCAAACTCTCCAAATGCACCTTTGATGCCCCTCATATGGAATTCCTAGGAATGATCATTGGACAAGGCAAGATTGAGATGGATGGGAAGAAACATAAGGCCATTGAGAAATGGAAACCCCCCACTTCTGTCAAGGAAGTCCGATCATTCATGGACTTCGCCAACTTCTACAGGAAATTTATCCCAGACTTTTCCAACATCATTGCCCTCCTAAACCAACTCACCCAGAAAGGAGAATCCTGAAACTGGACACAATCACAACAGGATGCCTTTGAACAACTCAAAAAAATCTTCTCCTCTGCACCTGTCCTACAAATTCCTGATGTCACTTGCCCCTTTACCATCATGACAGATGCCTTCTTGTTAGCTGCTGGGGTGGTGCTCATGCAGTCTGACGAGAATTCAGACCTCCACCCTTGTGCCTACTACTTGACCACATTCACTTCCACTCAATGAAACTACGACATCTATGATAGGGAGCTTTTAGCGGTCATCCTAGTGCTGGAAGAATGGTGACAATATCTACAAGGAACCCCCCACCCTGTCACCATCATCACCAACCACAAAAACCTCTCTTATATTAAAAATCCACAAAAACTATCCAGGCAGCAGACCAAGTGGTCCCTATTTCTACAAGACTTTGATTTGCAATGGCGGGTTACCCCAGGAATACAGATGGGCCCAGCGGACGCACTTTCTCAATGTGATCACATTGACACCACCCAGGATAATATGGATGTGTCCATCTGTCCAGAACCAGCAATCATCAATGCATTAGACTTCGCCCTGGCCCAGAAGATTAGATCTTCCTCCCAGTCGGACCCCCTAGTCCTACGAGCCCTCGAAAGCCTTCAAAAAGGATCACCCCTGTTTCCTCACTCCTCCAAAGATGAATGGCACATGACCGACGGACACCTTTACTTCAGAAATTGGATATACATTCCCCCACATGAGTGACAAGCCATTCTACGATCTATACACAAATCTCCCACCACTGGCCATGCTGGATGATTTCACACTAAGGCACTACTGGAACGTGACTTTTGGTGGCCAGGTCTCTCCTCCTTTGTCAATGCATTCATATCCGGCTGTGCGACTTGTCAGCAAAATAAAGTCAACCACCACCCCACTCACCCCCCACTAACTCCCATTCCCTCATCCGGTACCCTCCCCTTCAAGCAACTCTCTGTCGATCTCATCACCAATCTCCCCCCCTCCAATGGACATGATTCATTAATGGTTGTGGTTGACCATGGCCTTACAAAGGGGGTAATTCTCATACCTTGCTCCAAAACAATTGATGCCACCAGAGTTGCCCAACTTTTTGTTTCGCACATCTTCAAACGATTTGGACCACACAACTCCCTGATCTCAGATTGAGGCCCACAATTCACGTCGGCCTTCGCTAGGGAACTTGCTCGACTTCTCCACTACAATGTCAAATTGTCCACTGCATACCACCCACAAACGGATGGACAAACTGAACGTGCCAACCAAGAAGTCGAAACATATCTCCGCATCTTCTGCACCAACAACCCTTGGAAATGGTTGGATTTCCTCCCCACAGCTGAGTTTCATCACAATTCGGTCCCACACAGCTCAACCAAAGTTTCCCCTTTCTCCCTTCTCTACAGATATGAACTGCGGGCATACCCCCCCCTGGGAAAAACCTTCATCCCTGCCTTGGAAACCTGACTATCAGCATTAGAAGAAGCACGAAAGGAGGCATTAGTGGCTCATGAAATGGCTCATCGAATCATGAAGGAGTGAAACTTCCAGCATTTCACTCCATGGAAAGTTGGACAAAAGGTGTGGCTAGAAGCCACCCACCTTTGCCTCAAATACCCCTTCAGAAAATTTGCACCCAAGAGATAGGGCCTGTTCAAGATCTCACAGGTACTGGGATCACTTTCCTACCGACTCAGACTTTCCTCCACATGGAGGATCCATGACGTTTTCCACACCTCGCTATTATCCCCATACAAGGAAACCAAAACACATGGTCCCAACTTCTTGAAACCACCACCTGACCTGATTGCCTCTGAGGAAGAGTATAAGGTGGAACAGATCGTTTCACATCGAGGCTCCACAGGATGATGGAAGTTCCTGACTGCATGGAAAGGGTATCCATTGTCGGAAAACACCTGGGAACCCGAATCTAACCTCTGACATGTGTCGGATATTCTCACAACATACAAAAAGGCCCACCAACTCTGGAGTTTAAAAACGACAACATGCCTTTCATCCCTCAGCACGACGACATCTCCACCCCCATCAGACCCATTGACATCCCCTGGTTGTTGGGACTCACCGTATACCAACTTGACTTCCTTCGTCGCCACAATCTCCCCCTTGACCATGTCAGGATGCACTCTTGCTTCTGCAGAGAACCCAGCTGCCCCATCCATTACTAGCATCACAGGACGAGGCGTCTCTTCGTGAGTACCCCCCTGTGTATGCAGCCTGGAGATGTCCCTTTCATCTGGTTTGGTATTGCTCTTGCCCTTTGCGTCCTCTTCTTCCTCGCCAACCTTAGCCTCCTTCTATATATTGACCACCTTGCTTGATGCAGGAGTCAATGACCAATCCAACTCCCTTCTCTCCCATGCCATATCATATCCCCACCTCACTCTACTTGCCTGTCCACCCACCTCCCCCTGAAACTTACCCCATTGACACTAGATTCCTTGCCACCTCTCGAGTACACACCCTCTTTACCATTGCCGTTGCCTCCCCCACCATCCTTAGCGAAATCGAGAGACTCCCTGCATACAAACACGACACCGAGTGCCAGGCCCTTGTCCAACTTCTCCACCATATCTTGATCGCCCAACTCCAGCTGTTCAGAGCCTGCCCTGTCGATCTACCTGAGTCACTCGGAGTGCCTCTACATACTACCCTCTCCTTCCTACCTGGCCCAGTCCTCAACCTCCTCGTCACCAACTTCTTCCACCAATACCTAGAGGAGCTTCCAAGCACTACCCTCTACCCCGCCTTCCTACATGTCTGGGGCACCCTTTCCCGTGAGGAACAACAATGATACCTTGAACAAATCAGAACAAGCCAGTCTGCCACCATCTCCCCTTCCCCTATCCCTCTAGCCCTTTGCATCTCCTCTTGCCCCATGTCTCCCATCATAGAAGACAATGATGTCATCTGGATTCAGATCGCAAATAGACAATGGATCACTTCCTCCGCCTCTCGAGTCCTGATCACTTCCTCTTGCCCCACCTCTCCCAGCACCAGGTGCTATATTTGCTCAGATCTCGGTCACTTTGGGCTCTCCTGTCCCCTGTACACCTGTCCCTCTTGTAGGGAGTCAGCACCTGGTCACGCGGCACATCATTGTTTGGAGACCCAATGTAGCCTTTGTCTTTGATGGGGACACTCCGACGATGTCTGCAATCTTCGGATCTGCAAATGATGCAATACCCCGGGACATGTGGTCGATAACTGTCCGATCAATCTGCTTACCCAGCCAGAATCTTGTAACACTTATGGAGGACCTTACTCAGACGATGATGACCTCAATATCCTGGTTGACAATGAATAAAAGGTCTAGGTATCTCAAGCCTGGAGCTTGAGTGTATGAGGGGGGTAATGTTACAATCATCTTTCTTTACCATACCTTTTTTCTCATTCACACTGTACGTCGAGTCTATTTAGATCTCTTTTCCTACCATGAGGAGGAGACCAACTATCTACTTACCTTCAACACCTTCACTTCTCCTATACTCTTTCCTCTTTGATCCCTCATCTCTCTCTCTCTCACAGGACTATCCACTCCCCTGACTATTTCTCTCATAGTAGTCACGTGTCCCCACCTTCCACATCGTTCTACTAGATTCCTCTTAGGTAATCAGTAGTACTTAAATACCTGCTTAGCCTGTACCTTCTCTTCATTCTTGTTCTGCACAATTACAGCGTCAGTCTTGCGATCCATAGCTCACCTGAGTTGTGACCTAGTTTTCTCTCTCTCTTGAAACTTCTTTGGGGACGAAGTGTCTCTTCATGAGTACCTCCCTCAGAGCAAGTAAACCTTTGACCTCAACGCAAGTCTGTCAACTCGCATGACAAGAGGCGTCCATCATGATGGTGAAAGGGCGAGTGACATCAGGGATTCATAGGACAGGGGCAGAGGAGAAGATTTGTTTGAGTCATTCAAAGGCATTCTGCTGTGACTGTGTCCAGTTCCAGGGTTCTCCCTTTTGGGTGAGTTGGTTCAGGGGGGTGACAATGTTGGAGAAGTCCAGGATGAATTTCCTGTAGAAGTTGGTGAAACCCATGAATGATCAGACTCCTTTGACTGAAGTAGGGGGTTTCCATCTCTCAATGGCCTTGAGTTTCTTTCCATCCATCTTGATCTCACCTTGTCCAATAATCATTCCCAGGAACTCCATATGAGGGGCATCAAAGGTGCATTTGGAGAGTTTGATCAACAGTCCATGTTCCTGGAGTTGCTGAAGTACTTGTCTTGTACGTTTATGGTGGAGGGTGACATCATTTTTAGTGTGAATGCCTAAGTTGTCCAGGTAGACTTTCAGCCATTTCTCTCAGATCATGTCTGTGAAGATGTGGTTCATGAATGCCTGGAATGTAGGTGGGGCATTACAGAATCCAAAGAACATGACAGTCGGTTCAAACAGGCCTAAAGGAGTGATGAACGCAGCCTTTCATTGGTCTTCCTTCCAGATGTGAATGTTGTTATACCCCCATCATATGTCGAATTTGGGGAATAGGGTGGAGTCTTTCATGTCATCGATGAGTTCAGGGATGAGGGGGAGAGGGTAGGCATTTCGAACAGTGTGGGAGTTCAAGTAGTGATAATCTTGACAGGGGTGAAGGGTTCCATCTTTTTTGGGTACAAAGAAAAAGGGGGACACTTGGGGTGACTTTGAGGGCACAATTCTTCTGGTTCGAAGGTGCTCCTCAACAAATTCTTTACAGGTCTCCATTTCTGCTGGGTTCAGGGAGTATACTTTTGTGATTTTGAGAGTGAAGTCTGGGTGAAGTTTGATGGTATGGTCATAGGGGCGATGTGGGGAAAGTCGATTGTATGTCTTCTCTGAGAATACATCTGCAAAATCTTGACACCATTCAGGAATAAGGGGTTCTTTTGTTTTGGTGGTTTGTGTGATTTGGGTGGAAATGGTGGTTTTTCTGATGGTTTCTCCTTTTAGCCAGACTTCTTGTTTTTGTAGTTGATGAGAGATCTTTCTGTCTGCATCAAGCCCAAGTCATTGAAGGAGATATCATTGGGGGACATGGTCCATTGTGGTGGAACATGGAGATTTGGGGATAGAGACCATGTTGGTCTTCCAGTCGATTCTGGGATTCCATTTGCGTAGCCAAGGCATTCCTAGTATGACTTGTCATCATCCCAGACTCAGAACCATCAGGTCCATGGTTTCTTTAGAGTGGGGGAACAGGACGTCAGTGTGTGCCTTCCAGTGGATGGTTCCTTTGGCATTGGTGGTTCCGTCTACATTATAGGCCAGGATGGGTTTGGGAAGGTGTTTCAGGGGGAATTTTGCCTTAGTCAAAAGGCCAATGTTGATAAAATTTCCAGTTGCTCCACAGTCGATGATTGCTGTGGTTTCAACAATTTGTGTCCCAGTGGCTAGTTTGATGGGAAAACAAATGGTTCATTCATTGGGTAAAGCTACTAGTACATGGGCTAGGTCATGGGAAGAAGACATCAAAGCAACTTTCCAGTTCAAAAATCCTCTTCAGAGGAAATGGTATCAAAGATGGTGGCAATGACCATGTCCTCTCTTGGTTCTTCATAACAGAGTTTCAAGGTTCAAAGGATCTCTTCTTTGCTTCTTTCCTGGGTTTTCAAGGTTTGAACATAAGTGTCCATGGGGGTAATGGGGGCGATGGTGGCAGTGGTGGGGGTAGAGGTGTCAGTGGAGTGAACCTGTTGGGGATGATGATTGGGTGGTCAAGATTGACTCTGAGAGGATCCCTTATAGGTATTGCAATGGTCTGCATTATGTCCTTTCTTGCAACATTTGAAGCAGAGACCTTCCCAGATGCATCGTGCACATTCTGGGAGAGTGAGCTTTTTGAGGTGTATGAAGTCCACATCCATAGCATCAGGGTCTTGTGCAGAGCGTGAAGAGGATGAGGATGAGTGACCAGGATCATGCCCTCCACGAAGGGTGAGGATACACATTTTCTGGGTGTGAAAGTCCCACGCTTTGTCAATCCATTCCTGGATTTTGGTTGGAGGAGTCGACATTGAAAGGATCATGGTGGAGATCTGGGGATCTAATCCAGTCACAAAGCAGGCTATGGTTTCCTTGGTGTCGCCCATCTGAGTTTTGGCAGTGAGGGTCTGGAACTTTGTAATGTAAGTCTGGAAACCATCGTTAATGACCTTTTTGCCATTCTCAGTTTTCTCCTCTTCTTTCTGCTGTCTAAGCTTGTATAGCTCATTCCTGGATGTTTTGGCCAGGTTGTAAGGGTAGAGGGTGGATGCAAAGTTCTCAGCAAATTTGTCGAAGGTTTTGTCTTTGGCAGGGAAGGCAGTATCTGCCATCCTATCATACCATAGTTCAGCGAACTGGAGTCCTTGTCCTTTGCTCATTTTGTTGAGGGTGGTCATGATTGTTTCATCGTCATCTGTGTAAATGGAGGAGTTGATGGTGAAATAGGCCTTCATTGCTTTCATCCATCAAATGGCATCCTCTGGATCTCCCGAAAAGTCAGCAGAGAGTGCCGCCTTCAGTTCAATAGTTCTGGTGGAGGTAGACATTGGGTTGATGGGGGGAGCAGGAGGGTTGACTGGGGCTGGGGGTGGTGGGGGAAGGGGAGGTAGGATCAATGGGTTTATCAGAACAGGAGGGGCAATGGGACCAAAGAGAGCCAGGGGTGCCGGTGGGGCTAAGGCAGGGGGTACAGTGGAGGTGATTGAAAATGAGGGAAGGCCTGTCAGGATTCCAGATGAACTGGTCGAGGGTATTGAGAATGCTGGGGGGGAACGTTTCCTTGGTGATGGCTGAAGTGCTGGGTTAAGGAAGGGTTTTCCTGCTATTACTCATTTTCCAAGGGACAGGGATGTTGGTAGTTCAGGGGAGTGGCTAGGTTCAATAGGGAATTGTCTCTGGGGGTGGTTGCTAGGTCTAGGGGGTTCTGGGTATTCCAGGATGTTCCAGTTTCGTCCGGATCCTCAGAGAATCAAAAAACTCTTCCAGAGCATTGAGGGAAAATCTTGGATGGGCTGGGGTGGTCCTACTCCTGAATAGGAGGGACTGGAGGGTAATTCTTGTTCTTTTGTTACGCAAGTTGACAGACTTGCATCTTGGGCAAGGATTTACTTACTCTGAGGGAGGTACTCACGAAAAGACACAATGTCCTCAAAGAAATTTTGGGTTAAAGAGAACAAGGTAGCAAGACACTGGGTCACAACCAAACGAGTTGTGGATTGCAAGACTAATGCTGTTATTGCACAGAACAAGAATGAGGAGAGGAAGTACAGGCTAAGTGGTATATAAGTACTATGGATTACATAAGTGGAATGCCATAGAACTAGATGGAATAGAGGGGACATGTGACTACTGTGAGAGAAATAATCAGAGGAGTGGATAGTCCTGTTAGCGAAGTGCGGGATCAAAGAGAGAAAAGTATAGGAGAGGAATGAGAGTTGAATGTAAGTAAGTAGTTGTCCACCTCCTTATGGTAGGGGATGAAGGGAGAGTATGATCGGCGGGTCAAGCAGAGAAGAAAGAAAGTATAAGAAAGGAAAAGAATTGTAACAGTTCAGAGCATCAAGGAGGTTAGAGATGCAAGGAAGTGGGTAGCAGTCTTTCTTTGTGATCTTGTTGAGTCCTTGGAAGTAGACACAAAGGCGGAGGGTACTGTTCTTTTTGCAGACAAAGAGAACCGGAGCAGCATGAGTGGAAGAAGAGGGATGGATGAATCCATTGGCAAGATGCTCATTGAGGAATGTCTGGAGGGACTCAAGTTCAGAAGTAGAAAGGGAGTAGGTACAACCTATTGGTGGAGAGATTCCTTCTTCCAGGTTAATCTTTAAGTCATGTTTATGATGTGGAGCAAGCTGCAAAGCTTTGCTCTTACTGAAGACATTGGCGAAGTCATGATAATCTGAAGGGATTCCAGAAAGATCAATCGGATCATTGGTGAAAGTGGAAGCAGAATGGAGATCAGTCTCCTTAGGCTGGAGTTGCAAGCTGAATTGAGTAGAGCCTTCAAGGCAACATGCTAATGCGAATGCAGAAGCACTAATGATTGCAATGTGGTCTGGTTTGCGGTCTGAGAAACACGGTATATCGGATGGTGTAGAGTTAGCTGGAAGGGGTGAATCTGGAGGCTGTGGAGGAGAGCTCAGAATTGTTGGCATGGTCCATTCAGGTGAATGGAATGAGATACTGCTCAAGATCCAGTCAATTAATAGGTTGTGTAGGATGAGCCAGTTGTGTCCTAGAACAAGGGAACAGGATTCATCCAACAGAGTGACATAACATGTTGTCGGAGTGATATCACTGGTTGGGAAATGGGTAGGGAGGTTGATAGCTTGTGTTACAGATTTTGTGCCCTTTGACGAGATCCCCTCTTTTTCCCTAGCTCCTTGGAACGACCTCTCTCTTCCCTTCGACAACTTCCTCATCCCTTATGCTGCTCGGCTTGATGCCTGGACTCCCCCGTCCTGTTCTGGATACTCTTTCTAGATTCCCCACACAGTTAGGCTTCTATCTGCTGTGCATAGATCTCGCTGTCCTGTTGGCCTTGCGCCTTCCGGATACATCTTGGTCTCTTTTCACTTTTGTCTCGGTCTTCCATACGTTCCACTCTTCCAATTCCACGGTTCCTTTGTGACACAGAGCTCTGTATCCTTTCTGAAATGGATCTCTTCCAGTCTCCTGTATGACTCCCTTTCTGCTCTTCTCATGGCTCTCCACTTCTCCTTTTAGACACGGAATCCCTATGGGCTTCCATCTTCCACTTATGCCTCCATTCCATCCTGGTCTGTGCGCTTCCCTTAAAGGTATATAAACCCCTCCATGTATACTGAGACTCCTCAGCTAGTTCTATGCATTTGCATTGTAATCTAGTCCATTTCAAGGTTCCTCCTGGTCCTTTAAGATCCAGTTTCTTATAGTTGAGGGATCACTCACATTTACACTTAATCTGTGTACTTTGCCCTAACCAATGACCTACTCTTAGGTCCAGCAAGTATCACTTCTAGCTTTACTCTTGTCCAGAAAGGCCACAACAATAAGCCCTTGCCTGCCAGGCTACATCAATAAGACCTGTCAGCTGCCCTACCAAGTCTCACTAGGTGGTAGTCCTAGGAGCACCAGTGGAACACTACAAAGCAACACTCGACATAACAAAAGAACTAGCTTTCTTTCCACTCCAGCTTTCACACTTGGAGTGTGCCCACACCCACCATGCGCAGGATCAACCTCACCAACTTACTCAGTTGGTGAGACCCTGAACCTGATACCAAATCCTCCTCAGAAGCCTCACAAGCTTCTCCTAAGGACTCCCCGCCACCTACCATGTCCCAATCCAGACAGCAACTCTGAGTGCTAGGTTCCCCTTACAGGCAATCCCTGCACCTGTCTACACCAACTGGCAGACCCTCACCCATTTCTCACTCTTTCCTGTTTCATCCTACCACCCCACCTTCCCTCTCCACCATTCCCATCATGACGGATCCTCCTTTGGAGTTGAACCCTCACACTGGTGTTGAAGAGCCCCAGAACACTGTCCCCTCTCTCTCTAATGAACGAGAAGAACGTAACCAACAATACCAGGTAGCTCTCACTGAATATCTTCAGGATAACCCACTACCTCCTACTGCACCTGAACCTGACCCAAACCCAGACCCAAACCCGGACATTGAACTCCCTCACATCAGGAACGATATGGCTTCCCAAGGAGAACTTACAGTAACTTCAAAAACTGTTCCAATAACTAATCCTAACATGGTGTGCAAAGCACACTGCAATCACCTATGGGAACTTCACTTAGGTATAGTGAAATGAAAGGTAGTACCTGCCAATGGCTACAAACAGAGCCAAAAATCACATGATTTGGTCCAGGAGTTACAAAGATATATGCATACTAACATACTAACACCATTGTAACAGTTCTTGGATTTTCAATATAAGATATGGAAGCTTAGTCAAATAAGGGAATAATTGTTGTTGTTTGGTGCTACAAACAAAGATATACATGTAAACATTGTGTCTGAGTCTGAAACAATTCCTGTGCCTCTTTACTCTCAACCACTACCATCATGCAATCTCTTTCTGCTGCCCAAAAGCATACCATCCTCTCTCAGCTTGATGTTGGTCATTCTGTTTGCTCTATTGCATCTAGTACAGGTGTTAGCATTGCTGCCATCTCTAGACTTCATTCCAAGGAGTGTTCTACCCTTCACAAGTCTGTTGGTGGTTGTCCATCCAAGCTTTCCCCTGCCAATATTCGTCATACTGTTTATCTCATCTCTACTTATAAAGCAGAGAATGCTGTTCAGGTGACCAAGGAGCTCTCCAACATCATCAACCAGCCTCTCCACCCTAATACCATTTGCAACCACTTGAAAAAGACCAGGATGAAGGCTGTAGTCAAGTCCAAACGCCCTCTACTCTCTGCTAAACATCACAAGGCTTGGTTGGACTTTGCCTATGCTCACAAGGACTGGACTGTGGAGGACTGGAAGAAGGTGATATGGTCTGATGAGACCAAAATCAATCGTCTAGGGTCAGATGGGCGCAAATGGGTGTGGAAAAAGCCAGGTAAGGAGCTCAGTGACAGGCTGGTGCAAGGAACAGTTAAGTTTGGAGGAGGTTCTGTGATGGTGTGGGGATGTATGACTTGGCAGGGAGTTGGATATGCTGCTAAGATTGATGGTAGGATGGATGGAGACCTTTACCTTCAGATTTTGAAGGATGATCTGCTGAATACCCTGCAGTATTATGGTCTTGATCCTTCTGACATCATCCTTCAGCAAGACAATGACCCCAAGCATACTTGCAGGAAGGTGAAGGAATGGCTAGAGGAGCAGGATTTTAGGACCATGGTATGGCCTGCACAGTCTCCTGACTTAAACCCCATTGAACATCTTTGGGGTTATCTCAAAAGAAGGCTTGCAAAGCATAAAACCCCTCCTAATGGAGTCCATGAGTTGTGGGATAGAATTGAGGCAGAGTGAAAGAAGATAGCAGTTGAGAAGTCTCAGAAATTGATTGAAAGCATGCCTAGAAGAGTTCAGGCAGTCCCTAAGCCAAAGGAGGATACACTAAGTACTAATATCTAGCAGATAGCCAAAAGTCCAAAAACTGTTACAATGGTGTTAGTGTTTTAGAATGGATATATCTTTGTAACCCCTGGACCAAATCACATGATTATTGGCTTTGTTTGTAGCCATTGGCAGGTACTACCTTTCATTTCACTATACCTAAGCGAAGTTCCCACAGGCGATTATGGTGCACTTCACACACTGCATTAGGGTTAGTTATTGGAACAGTTTTTGAAGTCACTGTAAGGCGGGTCTCCTGGAAGAATTTTCTGGCAAACAAGAGGATGCCAACAGATGGATCCTTGCCATGAAAGGATACTTCGCGATGAATGTGTTGAAGTATAACGATCAAGCTAAAACCCTAACCCTACTCAATAGAATGGGCAAGGGATGAGGAGCCTCCTTCTCAGAAGGTTGGCTATGCCAAAACTGTCTTGCCACCCTATGACAGGAAGACTCCATTTACCATGGCAACTTCCACGAATTCAAGGCTGATTTTGAACTAGAAGCCTCAAGAGCTAGCCTCAACCACCCCACCCATGAGCACATCCTCATGGACATGCTCTCCCAGGCCATCTCCCCCAACATGGCTTACAAAATGGCTGCACTCCCTAACAAACCTACCAGCCACAAAGAATGGCTCAAAAAGGCATGACAATTCTTTAACATTGCTAAACATATGCAACAACTACGAGGTGGAGGAAACCCCATTAGGACCTTTTGCAACACAAGCACCTCTTGTGATCCAAACACTATGGACATAGATCAGATCTACCTCACCCCTGCACAACACACCAAACACATTAGAGACAACCTCTGCTTCATATGCCACAAAAAAGGCTGCAACACTAGGAACCATGCTCGCAGAGGTGCCATCAAACCTGCTGCCTCCTTTAACAAGAAACCCCCCACCCAAAACATCAGGGCCACAGAAACTTCTCCTCCACCCAAAGATAAGGTGCAGGACTACATCAACTGGCTGAGAACCGATGACAAACTCTCCAACATGGACATTCTCCACTCCCTACAGGTCCTCTACGACAATGACATCAACGAGGAAGAAGAAACCATCAACTACATTCAAACCCGAGAGGTCCCTGAACCTATTATCGACAACCAGGATTTTTGAGGGGAAGGAATGCTTCAATATTGTTACCTTCCCACTCTCTCAGACCCATCTTTGTAACTGGTAGTAAGTCTTGCTCTATGAAAATACCTGCATCACTTTACTCCAGTTCACTGGGACAAATTGTCAACCTGCCTGCTCTCATCAACTCAGGAGCTACATCCTGTTTCATCGACCATAACCTCATTGCCAAAAATCACTGGCCCAAAGAACGACTAAAAATCTCCATCTCAGCTCACAATGCCAATGGCACCCCCAACACCAAAGGCATCATATGATTCAAGGTGCAATTAACTCTTCACCTTGGCGAAAAAGAAGAAAAACACTGGTTCTACGTTGTCCACCTTGGAAATAAGAACCTTATCTTAGACCTACCCTGGCTACAGGAAACCAACCCCATCATCGATTGGACTGCTGGAAAGGTAGACATTCCGGAACCACAAACCACTCCACACCATGACTCCCCTGGTGCTGTCTATCAACGATACCTCATCTGGTATCTCACCATCAACCCCAATATCAAAATGGAGGAACTTATCCTCAGACAAATGAAACACATTCCTGTCATCATCAGAGTCTGGAAAATGACCATCTCCACCAACCTAGCCCAACAGACTAGACAAGCAGAATGAGAACTCCCCTCCATCTACAAAGAATTTGTGGACATCTTTCAAGCCCGGGATACTGACAGTCTCCCCCCTAAATGAGACTTCGACCACACTATACAACTCAAAGATTCCTTTGTTCCCCAACACGCTAAATTCCATCTGCTGAATCCAGCAGAACAAGAAGTTTGTAAGGCCTTCATAGACAAACACCTAAAAAACGGACAAATACGTCCTTTCCAATTCCCTTAGGCCGCCCCATTCTTCTTCATTCCCAAAAAGGACGGCACCCTTCACTCCTGCCAGGACTACTGTTACCTCAACCTCCGTATGGTCAAAAATGCCTATCCCCTACCACTCATCTCAGACTTGGTGGACAAACTCAAACACAGCAAAATCTTCACCAAGTTTGATGTTTGATGGGGATACAACAACATTCGCATTCGACCTGAGGATACCTGGAAAGCAGCATTCTCTACACCATTCGGCCTCTTTGAACCCATTGTCATGTTCTTCGGACTCTGCAATTCCCTGGCCACATTTCAGGCCTACATAAATCACACCTTCGCAGATTTCATCGATGAGGGATGGCTCATCCTCTACATGGATGATATGCTCATACACTCAGAGGATGACCTCTCTCTTCACCAAGAATGAACCAAGTGAGTTCTTCAGCACCTACGAGAACAACATCTGGCCCTAAAGCTTGCCAAATGCACTTTCAATGCCACCAAGGTCAAGTACCTCGGTCTAGTCATCTCTTCTGATTCCATTTGCATGGATCCCACCAAACTAAACGCCATTAAACAATGGGAGAACCCCTGAAGTGTCACAGCCATCCGATCTTTCATCGGATTTTGCAACTTTTACCAGAAATGTATTCCCAGATTCTCCGACCTCACTAAACCTCTCCTCAGCCTCACTCATAAAAAGGCTGTCTGGACATGGATCCCTGACCACTCTGAGGTGTTCTCTAAAATCAAGAACACCTTCTTATGTCAGCCTGTACTTGCCTTTCCTGACACAGAAAAACCCTTCTTTGTCATGATGAATGCCTCCCTAACTGCCTCTGGGGCAGTCCTCATGCAAAAGACTCTAATGGCGACTGTTACGGATTTACCCATGGACGGACCCTCTACCATGGAAATCCTTGAGCCTCCCCCTACTCACCCAATAGTCCTCCTCCCTAGGGACATTCCCCGACCCTCCCTAGCACCTCATTACCTACCCCGGACGTCGTCCCCACTAAGGAATCCCTCCTTCAATGACCAGGAACCTCTCTAACCCACTCGTACTACTTGTGGACGACCGGTTACGCATCAGCACCTATACCACTCCATCCCTCTCGGGACACCACTAGTTCCCCATCCATCGCCGGTCCTTTTCCTTTAGACTTCCAACCCTGGAATACCCCCGGGATTCCCCATCTAGTTCCCCGATCTATATTATAAGATCCCCTTGTCTTACAGCATGGTTTGGCTTCTATCTGCCATACTTAGATCTCGCTATCCCATCAGCACTCCACCTCCCAGATACATATCGGACTCAATCTGATCCCTATTTCCATACTCGGTTTGGCTTCTATCCGCTGAGTATCTTTCTATTCTTCTGATTCCGCAGTTTCCCTTTGCCAACTCGGAGCTCCGCTATTCCTTTCGGAACAGATCTCCATCGGTCTCCTGTATTTTCCCCCTTCTGCTCTTCTTGCGGCTCTCCGCCTCTCCTTGGTACCCCGGAACATACGACGTTCTGTCTCTTCCTATTGGATGGGACATTGGTCATCTTCACGGAGCTATCTCTATCTCGGGCTCCCGCTTCTCCTTATGGTAATTGGCTTTCCCTCTTAGTTCACGGACCCCCCCGACGGCTCTCCATCTTCATCTATATTCTTATAGTCCCCTTGGTCCGTGCACTTACCTTACGGGTATATAAACCCCTCCATGTACGCTGAGACTCCTCAGCTAGTTCTACGCATTCGCGTTGTAATCTAGTCCATTCCAAGGTCCCTTCGGTTCCTTGAGACCCTGTCGCCTCACAGTTGAGGGACTGCTTGCGTTCACACTTAATCTGTGTGCTTCGCCCAATCGACAACCTACTCTTAGGTCCATCAAGTATCGCTTCAAGCTTTACTCTTGTCCAGGAAGGCCTCGCCATTAAGCCCTTGCCTGCTAGGCTACATTAATAAGACCTATCGGCCGCCTCACCAAGTCTCACTGGGTGGTAGCCCCAGGAGCAACTGTGGAACACTAGAAAGCAATGCTCGACGTAACAGCGACATGCACCCTTGTGCCTACTTCTCTAAGATCTTCACGCCTGCCAAGCGCAACTATGACATCTATGACT
>JBBPMA010000010.1:54743-88488 GCA_038090075.1 Xanthoconium purpureum
TGGGTGGTAGCCCCAGGAGCAACTGTGGAACACTAGAAAGCAATGCTCGACGTAACAGCGACATGCACCCTTGTGCCTACTTCTCTAAGATCTTCACGCCTGCCAAGCGCAACTATGACATCTATGACTGCAAACTGCTCGCCATCATAAATGCTCTCTCCAAATGGTGCCACTACCTCACTGGAACCCACCACCACATCATGGTCCTGATGGATCACAAAAACTTGACTTACTTCAAAGAATCTTGTTCTCTCTCCTGCCAGCAGGCATGTTGGCAAATGTTCCTCTGAGACTACGACCTCTCTTGGGTCCACATCCCTGGCTCTCAAATGGGCCCAGCAGATGCACTTTCCTGCCTCCATGATGTGGATACCTCCTCGGACAACACTGAACAAGTCCTCCTTTCCAAACTCCAGATTAACCTTCTTGATGTGGCATTGGCCAACAAGATCGCTGAATCCACCCCTTCTGATCAATTTGTCATTGATGTGCTGTGCACCATGGAGTCGGACACCATCCCTCTTCTGCACTCAGCCCTTCAAGACTGGTACTTTGACAACGGTGTCCTCTACTACAAGTCGTGCCTATACGTTCCTGAACCTGCCCACCACCAACTCATCTCTTCCATCCATGAATCCCCTGCAGGTGGCCACAGCGGATACTTCTGCACTGTCAACCTTCTCCAAAAGGACTATTGGTGGCCAGGTCTCACCACCTTCATCCAAAAATTCATCCCCAGCTGCACCCCCTGCCAGGCCTGCAAGGTCAACACTCATCCCAGTGCACCCACTCTCGCTCCCATCCTCTCTTCCACCACCCACCCCTTCCAACAGATCTCTATGGATCTCATCACCAACCTCCTGCCATTCAACAGCTTCAATTCTATTCTGGTTGTGGTTGACCATGGTCTTACGAAGGGGGTAATTTTCCACCCTTGCAACAAAACCACCTCTGCTGCAGACATTGCCTCCATCTTTTTTCAGCATATCTTTCCCCGATTCAGCCTTTACGACAAGGTCATCTCTGTCTGGGGACCTCAATTTGCCTCAGCATTTGCCCAAGAACTTGCCCACCTCCTAAACTATGACGTGGCCCTGTCCACTGCCTATCACCCCCAGACCAACAGCAAATCCGAACGAGTAAACCAAGAACTTGAAACCTATCTCCATCTCTTCTCCTCCGATCAACCAGACAAATGGGCAGAACTCCTTCCCATGGCAGAATTCTCTCACAACTCCACCACCCACTCCGTTACCAATCAAACCCTGTTTTCTCTCATGATGGGCTACGAACCCCATGCCTACCCAAAGATTGGACAAACATTCCTCCCTGAATTGGAAAAATGTCTCAAGCTCCTGGAATCCACCCAAGCAAAGGCCATCGAAGCCCATACTAAAGCAGCCAACCTCATCAAAGACCACATTAATTCCTGCTTCAAACCTTGGAAAGTCAGAGATAAGGTGTGGTTAGATAACCACAACCTGAAACTCCACTACCAATCCAAGAAACTCACCCCTTGCTGAGAAGGTCCCTTCAAAATAGAACAAGTTCTCTCTCCACTCTCCTACCGTCTCCGACTTCCACCGACATGGAAAATTCACCTGGTCTTCCATGCCTCCCTCTTGTCTACCTATCGGGAAACACCTGAACACAGTCCAAATTTCAATTGCCCTCCTCCTTCAGAAATCCAAGGAGAAGAAGAATATACCGTGAAATCCATTGTCACCCATTGAGGCACTTCCATTCACTGCCAATTCTGCGTCCGATGGGAAGGATACCGCACTTCCAAATTCAGATTCCTGTAGTCAAAGGCCTTAGCGCTTGAATGGAACCCCACCCCTCCCCTTTTAGAATCCAAATGGGTATGGCCTTTAGAAGCCCATCCTTATAAACACTTGCATCCCGCTATGAACCTCAGTCCCCAATGTCCAACATCTCTGCAGACCACATCCTCACACTTCCCCAACTACAACGAAACCTCCTCTATGCCACCTTCCTCAAAACCCCCTACCTCTCTTCACAAATCGAAGACCGTGCATTCATGCGAAATTCCCCTGCCCTGCATGAAGCCATCTCAATGTACCGCATATACATTGCCTTCCACAACATTTACATGGAAAGACCCCCTTTCTACGAATGCTGTGATGCTGACATCAGACAACTCATTCTTGAACTTCATTCCCACTGCTTTGAACTGCTCACAACTCTTGGCTTCCCTGGCATTCTTGGGCAGCTCCCCCCAGGACACACCTACTTCCACTTCCAGAATGTCCTATGCACCCTCTCTGGAGCCGACCTTACTCACTTTACTGGCTTTGTCAACTCCTCCCCACCTACCCCTGAGCCTCCAGCTCGAGATAGTATGGGACCTCACACTTCCCACTGCGATGGAAATAACCTTGTTGACAATGCCTTCCATCTGCTTCCCACCCCTGCATCAATCCCTTCTCCCACTTTCATTGCTCCAATCCCCAGGAACCTTCCAGCTCTTGCTGCCAGGATTGCTCACGCCCTTGTGGCAGGTAGACCTACTGCCAACCCCCCTACTCCAATTCCTCCCCCTTGCCCCCTCACCCCAAACTCCCCTCTTAGCAACTGTCTTCAATGTAAATACTGGTGCTTCAATTGCAAGGAGCAAGGTCACTTCCGCACAGAATGTCCTCAATACATATGCCCCTACTGTGATACTGCAGCACCTGGTCACACCCAAGGCCATTGCCCCTCTAATCCCCACCTTGCCCTGGGCTCCTCACAAGGAAACTCCACCCGACTCTCCAAAGTTGGTTCAGACTCTGAGGAGGAATTTAGTAGCAACGAATTCACCTCCCTAGTCAACCCCCTTTCTGAGCAAGACACATTTTGATTTGGTAAATCAATCTTATGAGGAGGGTAATGTTACAGATTTTGTGCCCTTTGATGAGATCCCCTCTTTTTCCCTAGCTCCTTGGGACGACCTCTCTCTTCCCTTTGATGACTTCCTCGTTCCTTATGCTGCTCTGCTCAATGCCTGGACTCCCCCATCCTGTTCTGGATACTCTTTCTAGATTCCCTGCACAGTTAGGCTTCTATCCACTGTGCATAGATCTCACTGTCCTGTCGGCCTTGTGCCTTCCAGATACATCTCAGTCTCTTTCCACTTTCATCTCAGTCTTCCGTACATTCTGCTCTTCCAATTCCGCGGTTCCTTTGTGACATGGAGCTCCATATCCTTTCTGAAATGGATCTCTTCCAGTCTCCCATATGACTCCCTTTCTGCTCTTCTCACAGCTCTCTGCTTCTCCTTTTAGACATGGAACCCCTACAGGCTTCCACCTTCCACTTATGCCTCCATTCTGTCCTGGTCTGTGCACTTCCCTTAAAGGTATATAAATCCCTCCATGTATGCTGAGACTCCTCAGCTAGTTCTACACATTTGCATTGTAATCTAGTCCATTCCAAGGTTCCTCCCAGTCCCTTGAGATCCAGTTCCTCACAGTTGAGGGATCACTCGCGTTTACACTTAATCTGTGTACTTCGCCCTAACCAACGACCTACTCTTAGGTCCAGCAAGTATTGCTTCTAGCTTTACTCTTGTCCAGGAAGGCCACGACAATAAGCCCTTGCCTGCCAGGCTACATCAATAAGATCTGTCGGCCACCCTACCAAGTCTCACTAGGTGGTAGTCCTAGGAGCACCAGTGGAACACTAGAAAGCAATGCTCAACATAACAGCTTGAGTGATTGTGGAATTGGATGTTCCATTGAAGAGTCAGAGCTGGAGCAGAGGTACTGGGTAAGGTTGAAGGGTGTTTTTATTAATGAATGTGGTGTCTATGAAACAGTTGGAGGAGCCGGAATCTACAAGCACAGAGAATGACAGAGCATCATATCCTATGATAGTGACAGATGGCATAAGTGAATTCAGATCAGAGAGAGCAGACACGTTGAGCCAGATCTCCTTTGGTGCACAGGTGGTGTCAATGCAACCTCTATTCTGTGCAGAGCTAGGGAGGTCACATGCTAATTTTTTGTCTCTGAAGAGACCTCCGGTTCAGCTTCTGGAGTTGCCATGGTGGTAGCACAGCCCTTGGATGCCTGGGAAGTGGACTTTGGGCAATCTTTCGCCATGTGTCCTGCATAGCTGCAGAACATACATAACTTATTGTCAAAGCAGCACTTTTGCTCATCAGTGGTAAGCTTGCCATCTTTGCCTAATTTTGAGAAGAGGTCGGGCTTCTGGGCAGAGGTGTTGGCGGATTTCCCCTTGGACTCATTAGAGTTCTTGGAGGAACCAGAATTGTGTCTGGAAGAGGACAATATGGAGGTGGCAGGTTTGTTGGATAATTTAGAGGAGGAAGCAGATGGATTGGTGGAAGGTTTTGCCTGTTGGTTGACCTCCAACTTGTGCTCCCAATATTGCACATCAATGGCCTGGGCGAGGTTACAGAGGTCAGAGAGAGTCAGAGGCTTCCTGATGCAGGAGATTTCATCCTTAATGCAATCAGGGAGGCCATTGTAGAAGTGGTGTCAGAGGGCACCATTTCTGTAACCTTGGACCTGCAAAGCAATCCAGTTGAATTCTACAACGTACTTATTGATACGTTGGTTGTCCTTCATGGACAGGTGGTTGAGCTGGTGTTCCGCATCTCTGACAGGGTTGTGCAGACCGAAATTGGTTTGGAGTTTGAGAATGAACTCCTTGAAGACGTCCATCCAAGCAGGACAGAGTGCAGGATCTTCCATCTGGAGGAGGTCCAGTTCAAACCATTCCAATGCCATGCCCTTAAGGTATGATTGTGTGAAGGTAACTTTGGTGTGGTCGGTCTGGAAAGCCTTGGGGCAATCTTGGAAGTTGAGTTTGCACTGGACCAAGAAAACTCGGAGTTTGCGGGGGTCTGTCCTGTCAAACTGATCCGGTTCTTGGACCTTGGTGCATGGAGTGGATTCAGAAGGGATGTGACGAGAGGAGCAAGCTAGACTGCTGATCACACTCGCAAGCTGTGTGAGCATGTCACAAGGGATCTGCTTGTTGTCATCCTCATAGTTGTCATCATAGGGATTGGGGAAGAATGGATTGTCGTTGGGATTGTTGTCTGGATCATCATCCGGATCATTGTTGGGGTCATTGCCATAAGGCAGGTCACCCCTGGGTGGATCTGGTTCTTCTGGGAAACGATCGTTCGGAGGGGTTCGAAAGGAAGGTTCTCTTGATGGAGAACATTCCATAGAACGTGTGGTTTCTGAGGTGTCTTCATCATCATTGGTAAGTTCAACAACACGTGCACCTGGAGTAGGAGAGTGGGAGTGTGGGGGTGCTTGGGAAGCAGATCCTGGAGTGCATCAAGCAGAGAAACTCTGGAACTGATCAACGAGTTCTGGGCCTTGACTGTTACGATTATTTTCCTATGTCATACTTTCTTTCTCATCCATACCATTCGACGAGTCTACCTTGACCTTTTCCCTTACCATGAAGACGAGACCAATTACCTACTCACCTTTGATGTCCTCACCTCTCCGATACTTCTCCCTCTTTAACTTATCATCTCATCAACAGGACTATCTACTCCTCTGATTACTTCTCTCATAGTAGTCACGTGTCTCCATTTTCCACATCGTTCTACTGGCTTCTTCTTACCTAAGCAGTAGTACTTAAATACCTGCATAGCCTGTATCTTTTCTGCATTCTTGTTCTGTGCAATTACAGCGTCAGTCTTGCGATCCACAACTCATCTAAGAAGTTGTGACCTAGTTCTCTTCACCTTGAGATTCCTTTGAGGACGCAGTGTCTCTTCGTGAGTACCTCCCTCAGAGTGAGTAAACCTTTGACCTCGATGCAAGTCTGTCAGCTCGTGTAACAAAAGAACAAGAATAACCTTCTGTCCCTCCTATTCAGGAGTAGGACCACCCCAGCCCATCCAAGATTTTTCCTTGATGCCCTAAGGGAATTTTTTGAGCTTCCGAAGATCTGGAAGAAACCAGAACACCCCAGGACACCCAGAACCCCCTAGACCTAGTGACTACCCCCCAGAGACTATCCCCAGTTGAACTCAGTCTATCCCCTGAACTACCTACATCCCCATCTCCCAGAAAACAAGTAACAGCAGGAAAACCCTTCTTCAACCCAGCACTTCAACCATCACCTAGGAAACGCTCCCCTGCGGCATTCTCAATACCCTCAACCAGCTCATCTGGCACCCTGGCAAATCTCCCTGCATTCTTGAGCACCCCTACTGCTCCCCCTGTTCCTGTCCCACAAGCACCACCAGCTCCCCTCAGCCCTACCATTCCCCCTGCCCCCGCAAATCCAACTACTTTGCCTCCCCCTCCTCCACCACCCCCAGCCCCAGTCAACCCTCCAATCCCTCCTACCAACCCAATGTCTACCACCACCAGAACCATTGAACTAAAGGCGGCCCTCCCTGCAGACTTCTCAGGAGACCCTGAGGATGCCATCCGATGGATGAAGGCAATGAGAGCCTACTACACCATCAACTCCTCCGTCTACACTGATGACAATGAGAAGATCATGACTACTCTTAACAAAATGAGCAGGGGATGTGGAGCTCAATTCGCTGAAATATGGTATGACAAAATGGTGGATACTGCCATCCCTGCCATGGAAAAGACCTTTGACAAACTAGCAGACAACTTTGCATCCACCCTATACCCTTACGACCTGGCAGAGACATCCCAAAATGACCTATACAAGCTTAAACAACAAGGGGAGAAGAGAAAGACAGAGGACGGCAAGGAGGTCATCGATGATGGTTTCCAGACTTACATTACAAGATTCCAAACCCTCACTGCCAAAGCCCAAATGGGTGATACTAAAGAGACCATAGCTCGCTTTGCTACCGGACTAGACCCCCAGATCTCCACCATGATTCTCTCCATGTCGACTCCCCCCACTAAAATCCAGGAATGGATTGACAAAGCTCGGGACTTCCACACCCAGAAGATGCGTATCCTCACCCTTCGAGGAGGACATGACCCTGGTCACTCAGCTTCATCCTCCTCACGCTCTGCCTGAGATCCAGATGCCATGGATGTGGATTTTGTACGTCTCAAGAAACTCACCCCCCCGGAACGTGCTCAGTGCATTCAAGAAGGCCTTTGTTTCAAATGTTGCAAAAAGGAACACAATGCAGACCACTGCAACACCTATAAGGGGTCCTCCCAGAACCAACCTCGAACATCCAACCATCGCTCCCAACAAGTTCGCTCCACTGATACCTCTACTTCTACCACTGCAACCATCGCTCCCGTCACCCCCATGGATGCTTTTGTCCAAACCTTGAAAATCCAGGGAAGGAGTGAGGAGGAAATTCTTCGAACCTTGAAACTTTGTTATGAGGAGCCAAGGGAGGATGTAGCAGTCACTACCACCTTTGACACCCCTTCCTCTGAAGAGGATTTTTGAAACGGGAAGGCGCCTTGACGTCACCTTCCCATGACCCAGCCCATGTACTAGTAGCTTTACCCAATGAATGAACTGTTCATCTTCCCATCAAACTAGCTACTGGAATCCAAATCGTCGAAACCACAGTGATCATTGACTGTGGAGCCACTGGAAATTTCATCGACATCGGCCTTTTAACCAAGGCAAACTTCCCCCTAAAAAGTCTTCCAAAACCCATCCTTGCCTACAATGTGGATGGAACAACCAATGCCAAAGGAACAATCCGCTGGAAGGTGCACACCAACATCTTGTTCCCCCAATCAAAGGAAACCATAGACCTGATGGTCCTGAGTTTGGAACGATGACAGGTCATACTAGGAATGCCCTGGTTACACAAATGGAATCCCAGAATTGACTGGAGTGCCAATACCATCTCCATCCCCAGATCCCCAGATCCCTCATCAATGGATCATATCCCACAACGATACCTTCTCCGGTGGCTAGGGCTAGATGCAGACCACAAGATCTCCAAACGACTGAACAAATGAGAGATCTGGCTAAAAGGGAAGGTCATTGGAAAAACCACCATTTCCACCCAGATTGCGCAGACCACTGAGACAAAAGAACCCCCTATCCCTGAATGGTGTTGAGACTTCACCGACATATTTTCCGAAAAGACACATGACCAGCTCCCTCCACATTGCCCCTACGACCATACCATTGAACTTTGCTTGGACTTTACCCCCAAAATCGCAAAAGTATATTCCCTAAACCCAGCAGAAATGGAGACCTGTAAGGAATTCATTGAGGAACATCTCCAAACAGGGAGAATAGTACCCTTGAAATCACCCCAAGCATCCCCCTTCTTCTTCGTGCCCAAGAAAGACAGAACTCTCTGCCCCTGTCAGGACTATCACTATTTGAACTCCCACACTGTCCAAAATGCCTATCCTCTCCCTCTCATCCCGGAGCTCATTGATGACATGAAATCCTCCACTCTTTTCACCAAATTTGACATACGATGGGGATATAACAACATTCGCATTCGAAAGGAGGACCAATGGAAAGCAGCATTCATCACTCCCTTGGGCCTATTCGAACCGACAGTCATGTTCTTTGGATTCTGTAACACCCCACCTATGTTCCAAGCACTCATGAATCACATCTTCGCAGATATGATCTGGGAGAAATGGTTAAAAATCTACATGGACGATCTAGGTATTCACACCAAGGATGACATCACCCTTCACCACGAACGAACGAGACGGGTACTTCAAAGACTCAGAGAACATGGACTGTCAATCAAACTTTCAAAATGCACCTTTGACGCCCCTCGCATGGAATTCTTAGGAATGATCATTGGACAAGGCAGGATTGAAATGGATGGAAAGAAGCTTGAAGCCATCGAGAAATGGAAACCCCCTGCTTCTGTCAAGGGAATCCGGTCATTCATGGGCTTTGCCAACTTCTACAGGAAATTCATCCCAGACTTTTCCAACATCGTTGCCCCCTTGAATCAACTCACCCGGAAAGGAGAACCTTGGAACTGGACACAGCTGCAACAAGACACTTTCGAACAACTTAAACAGATCTTTTCCTCTGCCCCTGTCCTACAAATTCCCAATGTCACTCGTCCCTTCACCATCATGACGGATGCCTCCTTACTAGCGGCTGGAGTGGTGCTGATGCAATCCGACGAGAACTCTGACCTCCACCCCTGTGCCTACTACTCGACTACATTCACTTCTGCCCAATGAAACTATGACATCTATGATAGAGAACTTCTAGCGGTCATCTTGGCTCTAGAAGAATGGTGACAATACCTACAGGGAACCCCACATCCGGTCACCATAATTACTGACCACAAAAACCTTTCTTATATCAAGGACCCAGGAAAACTATCTAGATGACAGGCCAGATGGTCCCTATTTTTACAGGACTTTGACTTGCGATGGCAAGTTACCCCAGGAATGCAGATGGGCCCAGCAGATGCTCTCTCTCAACACGATCATGTCGACACCACCCAGGACAATGCAGACACATTCATCTGCCCAGAACCAGTCGTCATTAACGCCCTGGATCTTGCCCTGGCAAGGAAAATAAGGTCTTCCTCCCAGTCTGATCCCCTGGTCCTCCGAGCTCTTGAGAACCTCCAACAAGGATCCCCCTTGTTCCCTCGCTCCTCCAAAAATGACTGGCACATGACTGATGGACATCTTTACTTCAAAAACCGAATGTACATTCCTCCACATGAACGACAGGCCATCCTGAAATCCATACACAAATCACCCACCACAGGACATGCGGGACGCTTCCACACCAAGGCACTGTTGGAACGCGACTTCTGGTGGCCTGGTCTCTCCTCCTTTGTTAACATGTTCGTATCCGGCTGTGCGACTTGTCAACAAAATAAAGTCAACCACCATCCCACTCGCCCCTCATTAATACCCATCCCCTCGTCCTGTGACCTCCCCTTCAAACAACTCTCTGTTGACCTCATCACTGATCTTCCCCCCTCCAATGGACATGACTCATTGATGGTCGTGGTCGACCACAGCCTTACAAAGGGGGTAATTCTCATACCTTGCTCTAAAACGATTGATGCCGCCGGTGTCGCCTGACTTTTTGTCTCTCACGTTTTCAAACAATTTGGACTTCATGACTCCTTGATCTCAGATCGAGGCCCTCAATTTGCATCAGCCTTCACCAGAGAACTTGCTCAACTTCTCCACTACGACGTCAAACTATCCACTGCATACCATCCGCAGACAGACAGACAAACTGAACGCACCAACCAAGAAGTCGAGACGTACCTTCGCATCTTCTGCACCAATAACCCTCGGAAATGGTCAGACTTCCTTCCCACAGCTGAGTTTCATCACAATTTGGTCCCACACAGCTCAACCAAAGTTTCACCCTTCTCCCTTCTCTACAGGTATGAACCATGGGCATATCCCCCTTTGGGGAAAACCTTCATCCCTGCCTTGGAAACCCGACTATTGGCATTGGAAGAAGCACGGAAGGAAGCACTGGCAGCACACGAAACAGCTTGTCAGATCATGAAGGAGTGGAACTTCTGACACTTCACCCCATGGAAGGTTGGACAGAAGGTATGGCTGGAAGCCACCCACCTTCGTACCAACTACCCCTCCAGGAAACTTGCACCCAAGAGACAGGGCCCATTTGAAATCTCACAGGTACTAGGACTGCTCTCCTACCAACTCAAACTTCCGCCCACATGGAAGATCCACGATGTCTTCCATGCCTCGCTGTTATCCCCATACAAGGAAACCGAAACACATGGCCCCAACTTCTCAAAACCACTGCCCAACCTGATTGCTTCCGATGAAGAGTATGAAGTGGAACAAATCGTTTCACATCGGGGTTCCGCGGGATGGCAGAGATTTCTGACCGCATGGAAAGGATATCCGTCATCAGAAAATACTTGGGAATCTGAGTCTAATCTCCAACATGCACTGGACATTCTCACAACGTACAAAAAGGCCCACCAGCTCCGGAACTTAAGAACAGCAACATGCCTTTCATCCCTCAGCACGACGACATCTCTGCCCCCATCAGGCCCATTGACATCCCCTGGCTCTTGGAACTCACCATATACCAACTTGACTTCCTTTGCCGCCACAACCTCCCCCTTGACCACGCCAGAATGCACTCTTGCTTCTGCAGAGAACCCAGCTGCCCCATCCATTACTAGCACCACAGGATGAGGCGTCTCTTCGTGAGTACCCCCCTGTGTATGCAGCCTGGAGACGTCCCTTTCGTCTGGTTTGGTATTGCTCTCGCCCTTTGTGTCCTCTTCTTCCTCGCCAACTTTAGCCTCCTTCTATATATTGACCACCTTGCTCAATGCAGGAATCAACGACCAGTCCAGCTCCCTTCCCTCCCATGCCATATCATATCCCCACCTCGCTCTTCTCACCTGTCCACCCACCTCCCCCTGAGACCTACCCCATTGACACTAGATTCCTTGCCACCTCTCGAGTACACACCCTCTTTACCGTTGCCATCACCTCCCCCACCATCCTTAGCGAAGTCGAGAGACTCCCTGCATATGAACACGACACTGAGTGCCAGGCCCTTGTCCAACTTCTCCACCATATCTCAATCGCCCAACTCCAACTGTTCAGAGCCTGCCCTGTCAATCTACCTGAGTCACTCAGAGCGCCTCTACGTACTACCCTCTCCTTCCTACCCGGCCCGGTCCTTGACCTCCTCGTCACCAACTCCTTCCACCAATACCTGGAGGAGCTCCCAAGCACAACCCTCTACCCCACCTTCCTACATGTCTGGGGTACCCTCTCCCATGAGGAACAACAACGATACCTTGAGCAGATCGGAATAAACCAGCCCACCACCATCTCCCCTCCCCCTGTCCCCCTAGCTCTTCGCCTTTCTTCTCGCCCTGTCTCTCCTACCGTGGAAGATAACAATGT
Organism: Xanthoconium purpureum; assembly: GCA_038090075.1. Classification (NCBI taxonomy): domain Eukaryota; kingdom Fungi; phylum Basidiomycota; class Agaricomycetes; order Boletales; family Boletaceae; genus Xanthoconium; species Xanthoconium purpureum. The sequence goes on from JBBPMA010000010.1 coordinate 66,575, forward strand.
CATCCAAATCCAGATCACAGATGGACAATGGATCACTTCCTCTGCCTCTTGAGTCCTGGTCACTTCCTCTCGCCCCGTCTCCCCCAACACCAGGTGCTATATTTGCTCAGATCTTGGTCACTTCGGACTCTCCTGTCCCTTGTACACTTGTCCCTCCTGCAGGGAGTCAGCACCGGGTCACGCAGCACATCATTGTCTGGAGACCCAATGTACTCTTTGCCTTCAATGGGGACACTCCAACGACGTCTGCAACCTTCGGATCTGTGGGAGATGCAATACCCCAGGGCATGTGGTTGATAACTGCCCAATCAATCTGCTTACCCAACCAGAATCTCACGTCACTTATGGAGGATCTTACTCAAATGACGATGACCTCAATACCCTGGTGGACAACGAATAGGAGAGCTAGGTATCTCGAGCCTGGAGCTCGAATGTACGAAGGGGGTAATGTTACGATTATTTTCCTATGTCATACTTTCTTTCTCATCCACACCATTCGACGAGTCTACCTTGACCTTTTCCCTTACCATGAAGACGAGACCAATTACCTACTCACCTTTGATGTCCTCACCTCTCCGATACTTCTCCCTCTTTAACTTATCATCTCATCAACAGGACTATCTACTCCTCTGATTACTTCTCTCATAGTAGTCACGTGTCTCCATTTTCCACATCGTTCTACTGGCTTCTTCTTACCTAAGCAGTAGTACTTAAATACCTGCATAGCCTGTATCTTTTCTGCATTTTTGTTCTGCACAATTACAGCGTCAGTCTTGCGATCCACAACTTATCTAAGAAGTTGTGACCTAGTTCTCTTCACCTTGAGATTCCTTTGAGGACACAGTGTCTCTTCATGAGTACCTCCCTTAGAGTGAGTAAACCTTTGACCTCAACGCAAGTTTGTTGGCTTGCGTAACATTGACGATTGCTTCTGAAAGTGCTAAGTAGATTGTATCTAGGGGATTGGGTACAGTTGGTGGCTGCCAAATGGGCCTGAGATCTGGTGGTGCAGGTGGCCATAGCATAGATGGTGAAAGACTTTTGACAAGTGGGAGTTCAAATATACTGTCAAGACTGGGTCAACTCCTGAACTAACTCTGGAACTTCCAGAGACTAGCTGTCAGATGGGACTTGGCTTCAGCAACTTGGAGAGGAGCACTGTTACGTGAGTCGACAGACTTGCGTCAAGAGCAAGGGTTTACTTACTCTGAGGGAGGTACTCATGAAGAGACACAATGTCCTCAAAGAAGTCTCAGGTTAAAGAGAACAAGGTGGCAAGGGACTAGGTCACAACTAGACAAGTTGTGGATTGCAAGACTGACACTGTGATTGCATAGAACAAGAATAAAGAGAGGGAATACAGGCTGGGTGGTATATAAGTACTACAGATTACCTAAGTGGAATGCCATAGAACTAGATGGAACAAAGGGGACACATGACTACTGCAAGAGAAGTAGTCAGAGGAGTGGATAGTCCTGTTAGAGAAGTGTGAGATCAAAAAGAGAAAAGTAGAGGAGAGGAATGAGAGTCAAACATAAGTAAGTAGTCATCTACCTCCTCATGATAGGGAATGAAGGAAGAGTATGATCGGCAGGTTAGGCGGAGAAGAAAGGAAGTATATGAAAGGAAAAGAATTGTAACAAGCACTGCACCCTTGCCTAAGTCTGGTCCCAAATTTCAGAGTTCAGAGGTAACTTGGAGGTAATGACTTTAACGTTGTGCAGCAACAAAGTCGAGTAGGGGTCAGAGGGAAGTCAAAGACTCAAGTAGAGGTCAGAGGGGAGTCAAAGACTCAAGTGAAGGATCAGAGGGGAGTGGTATCTTAGTTGATATTCCAACTGAGGGAATACATGGCTTGGGGGGTACAGTACTTATACTACAAAGGTGGACAGGATTTGTCATGGAGGAACAGAGCTGAGTAATTATACAAATGTGAGGCTGTGCACTGGCTGTCTGGAGATCAGACCTGTGGCACAGGTTCATAGGATTGGTGGCTAGAATGCTACAAAACTAGTACAGATGGAGATAAGTGAAATGTAGAGTGATGAAATAAGTCCCTGATAAGAATCCAGAGGTCAGGAGATGTGCCTTGATTGAGAATGCATTGGAGTTGGTGTCTGATAAATCCAGAAGTGACTTGGAAGACCAGAATGGACTTAGTCGATTGTGCAGGATATGACAATGGTTCCCACTGTCTGGGCTTTATTGATGTGATTCATATGTATGTACACTACCATGTATGAATTTATTCCAGGGGATTTATTCAGCAGATCAATTTACCAAGTCTTTACAGTGCTATATAAGGAGGGGAATTATTCATAATTATTCATATTAGGGAGTGACAACATAAACCCTATCTAATTAGACACAATGAGACAACAGTGAAACTGGTCTAACATGTTAGTTAAGTGGGAGCCATGCTCGCACCTGCATCCATGGCAGATTTACGAGCAGGGAGGGAGGGTGAGTGTTATATCCTGCACAATCAACTAAGTCCATTCCGGTCTCCCGAGTCACTTCTGGATTTATCAGACACCAACTCCAATGCATTCTCAATCAAGGCACATCTCCTGACCTCTGGATTCTTATCAGGGACTTATTTCATCACTCTACATTTCACTTATCTCCATCTGTACTAGTTTTGTAGCATTCTAGCCACCAATCCTATGAACCTGTGCCACAGGTCTGATCTCTGGACAGCCAGTGCACAGCCTTGCATTTGTATAATTACTCAGCTCCATTCCTCCATGACAAATCCTGTCCACCTTTGTAGTATAAGTACTGTACCCCCTGAGCCATGTATTCCCTCAGTTGGAATATCAACTAAGATATCACTCCCCTCTGATCCTCCACTCAAGTCTTTGACTCCCCTCTGACCTTTACTTGAGTCTTTGACTTCCCTCTGACCCCTACTTGACTTCGTTGCTGTGCAACATTAAAGTCATTACCTCCAAGTTATCTCTGAACTCTGAAATTTGGGACCAGACTTAGGCAAGGGTGCAGCGCTCCTCTTCGAGTCACTGAAGCCAAGTCCTGTCTGACAGCTAGCTCTCTGGAAGTTCCAGAGTTAGTTCAGGAGTTGACCCAGTCTTGACAGTGAGCCATGAATGTGAGGGTTATAGAAGCAATGGCACAACACATACCATTGTGTGCATTGTACCATCATTCTGTACCCTCTCAGGGCAAGGACAGGGGAGGCAGAGGGGGGGACATCAGTAATATCATCACAGCCTTATTCAGACTTGGTGCCCTTGGCCATCATTGACAAAGTGCTGAAAGTGAGCAAATTAGAAAAAGTGACTACTAAGGAATGATTTAGAAATTTCAGATGTGTTTGCCCAAGCAGATTCAGGGATTTCCCAAGTCACAATTGGACAAGTAAATGAAGTAGTCTAAGTACAATAGTACATGCTGCACCAAGAACTGTGATAATGAAAAACACCTGACCCATGTTGTATCATCAAGCACCCTTGCCCAATGACACAAAACTCAGTGGCTCAGAGCACCAAGGATCATTTTGAAGGCACATCTCCTGCACGATCAGGACAATTGGCGGTCTGGAGGTTTTGCTGCTGGCAGATGCAACTAGAGACCATTGTGTTGAACCTGACTCCAGTCATGCAAGTCACCTTTGGAATAATAAATCATAGAAAATAATGTGACTGACAATATGGGGAGGTTTTTGAGTCCAAGACAAGGTCAGCAATCAAAAACTCAACTGTGATTGTTGTGACACTGCTGCAACAGCAGCAGTGGCAGCATGTCTATGCTCGGTGGTCCCAAGTATCAAAGGCCTTGTTAACACTGCACTGCAGGTGAAAAAGGGTTGTAGATATGAAGCAGGGTGACACTCACATGCAGAGTTGCTGAACTTCATTCTTGGCCTGTTGAAGCCTTGTCTGAAGTTGTTGGGCGGTCATTTGAGATACTTGATGTGGGTAGTAGTGCAGTCAAGGAGGAAAACCTTGCTTGACTTCTGGTTGGAGACAGGGAGTGCATCCTTGAGTCAACAGTAACCATCATGAAGCTCATTACAATGCCTTTGCTCTGACTTGATGTGCTGACAATGAATAGTCTCATGGTGGACATTGGTAGTGTTTCCAGCTGTGATTGCAGGCTGGAACTCGTTGTCGTCCTTGTCAGAATCTTCATTGTGGGTCTTTCATCTCAGGGTCTTTGCCACCAAATGAGTAGTGGGTGCCACAATGGGATTGAAGTGATGAGATCAGGGAACAGATGTGTATGGATGGAAGAAGGAAGGAGAGCAAGTGCCATTGCCACAGCCATGCCAATCATGCCTGCCAAAAGTAAAGCCATCAGAAGAGAGCTCACCACTGCTAAGGTTGTAGACAGCAGGGGAGATGCTGTTGTTGGGGGCCTGGGGGTGTAGGAACAACCGGGGAGGTGGTGGTGTAGTTGGCAGAGGGCATGTACAGCCTCATCTGAAGTTGTTTGGTGGCCATCTCAAGATACTTGATGTGGGTGGTTGTGTGGTCAAGAAGGGAAACATTGCTTGACTTCTGGTTGGAGATGGGAGAGCATCCTTAAGCCAATGGTAACCATCACAAAGTTTATCACAATGCCTCTGCTCCAAATTGATTTATCAAAGATGAAGAATGGGTGGAAGTGGATGAGTACTTATGAAGTGTTAGTGGTGAGAATGAGCATGTATATAATTAAGATGTGATCTCAAACGAGTGGTGATTTGCATACTTGTTGATGTAGAAGGAGTTGAACACATCATATGAGTAATGCAGCTTTATTTCAGGTGGAATGGGGTGAGTGCCATAGACAGGTATTAGATGTGCTGCACGGTAAATTGAGTCAATGTGGATAATAGCATAGTTGGGTTTATGGTTGGGAAGAGTGGCCAGACAAATGATCCACATTCCAGTGAGTTCATCAGGCTCCTCATCAACCTTATCAAACCAGTATATGACTGCATGACACCCTTGTGTTATGGATTTCGTGCCCTTCAACGAGATCCCCTCTTTTTCCCTAGCTCCTTGGAACGACCTCTTCCTTCCCCTTGATGGTTTCCTCATTCCCTATGCTGCTCCCCTCAATGCCTGGACTCCCCCATCCTATTCCAGATCCTCTCTCTAGACTTCCTGTACAGTTTGGCTTCTCTCCGCTGTGCATAGATCTTGCTGTTCCATCAGCCTTCTGCCTTCCAGATACATCTTGATCTCTTTCCAGTTTCATTTCGGTCTCTTTCCAGTTTCATCTTGGTCTTCTGTACATTCCATATTCTTTCCACTCTTCTAATTCTGCTGTTTCCCTTATGACACGGAGCTCCATATCCCTCCTGGAACAGATCTCCTCCGGTCTCCTGTATGACTCCCTTTCTGCTTTTCTCATGGCCCTCCACTTCTCCTTTTTGATTCAGAACCCCTACAGGCTTCCACTTTCCACTTATGTCTCCATTCCATCTTGGTCCGTTCACTTCCCATAAAGGTATATAAACCCCCATGTATGCTGAGACTCCTCAGCTAGTTCTATGCATTCACGTTGTAATCTAGTCCATTCCAAGGTTTCCCTTAGGATCCCTTAAGACCTCCGTCGCCTCACAGTTGAGGGATAACTTGCATTCACACTTAGTCCATGTGCTTCGCCCAATCAACAACCTACTCTTAGGTCCATCAAGTATCACTTCAAGGCAATACTCTTGTCCAGGAAGGCCACGACAATAAGCCCTTGCCTGCTAGGCTATATCAATAAGACCTATCAGCTGCCCTACCAAGCCTCACTAGGTGGTAGCCCTAGGAGCATCAGTGGAACACTAGAAAGCAACACTCGATGTAACACCTTGTAGATGAACAAGAAAAAACAAAAAATGCAGGCAATTTCATACCCATCCATTCCATCTGTGTCCATGTCCATTTCAATGAATATGCAATCATAGTGTGGGCCCTCACCCCTCCATGTTGGACATGATCGGATGTATTCCTTGTGCATCCCACCAGACCCACTCAAATCACTGGGCACATAAAATCAGGATGATGCAGAATTTACCAAGGATATTGGCCCATTAAAGCAGGAAAGTTCAAAATGTGGGACAGTCATGATATCACATGCATCATTGGGGTTTAGGCGCTCAAATAGAAAGTGTTGGAGGAGGATTGTCAAGTTGGGAATGGTGAGCTCTATGGCTAGTGTGCACATAGTTCTAGCATGTTTAAGTTCTATAAGATCATGTGAGTAAAAGTGAGTCCACAAACAATAAATATACAAGGATGTACATCAACTTTGTGAGAGCTCAACATGTGCTGCAAGTACAATTTTGCCATGGTCTGCTTCCCCATCATTGTTGTTGGCTGTAACACTTGCTGAAGGGGGGCTTGTAATGTCCTGCATGGTGCTGGAATTGTCTGTGGACACAGTAGGTGGGGCCATTTGAGCTTTGGTGGTCAGAAATCAGCTATTAAGCTTACGATTAATAAACCATGCATACCTATTAAGCTAAGAGCACTTGATAGGCATGTTCCATTGAGCATGCCATGACTGGTGAAGTTGGTATGTGCAGCTGAAAGCTTGTCAAGTCACTGATTGGTAACAAATATTTGACTGAGGGCTTTGTACTTGTTCAACCAGCAATATGGTTTCTTCACTGTGGTGATATGTTTGTTCTCTGTTATTGATGAACAGAGCCCATTTGATGTGCCAAAGAGACAGATTAATTGATGGTAATGCTTTATAGAATGTTGGCAGGAAAGTGAAAACATTGAAGCAATACCTGTCCTTTTAAAAACTTCCTGGTAGCAGTAGAAGCATTGGGTTCCATTGTTAATGCTGTTTAGTGTGGAATCCATGATGGTGTTCTGATGGATGAGATAACAGAATTCTATAAATGCACAGAAAGTGTGCACGACGTCATCCAGGACATAACCTTCTATTGCCACAATGTAAACTTTATAGGTTCCATTATGAAAAATGAAAGAAAAAAATTACAAGTAGGGCAGTCAGTGCCTTGGAGTCATTACCAGTCCATTGTTTGAATCCCTGGCCCTGTGGGAAGTGACAGAGGCCAGTAAAAGGTGCTACAGCAGCAATACTATCATGAAATGTTCAGTGATGAATGGAAGAAAGTAGAGTGATCATAACACATACTGTCTGTTGATGTCATCCATGATGCATTCCACTTGTCATGTTGATCCTAATGTTAGTAGAATAAACTTTTCTATCCAATCTACCAAATGATCTTTAAACAATTCCTTGATCAGCTGGTGGAGTATATCTGGGGTGATGAGTTCATATATATCAGCACAGTGGAAGTCATTTGTAAATGGCTAGGAAAAAATCATAACTGATCTCTATCACCATATGAATTAAGTAGAGAATACATACAACAAGATTGCCAATGATACTAAATTCATACCACATTTGATCCAATGTAGCATTCTGAAACAGCATTTCAGTCAACTGCTGGCAACAACTTAGAGCATCCAGATCAGAATCAAGTGTACCACATGTTGCGGTACAGCTGCAATGAGTATTGTTAGTGCTAGTGTCCACTGTGTGCTCTGAACTTGAACAGTAGAGTAGACTTACCGTGCACACCAGCTGCAGACAATGCAGGCCAGCAGTGCCTGCCCCTCATAGTCAGCTATATATGGGCCAAGCCCATATATTGTCTTTCAGAAGTGTCCATCACTGTAGTGAATGATCTTAGGCTTCTTCATCACTGGTTTCAGGCTTTGAAGGATTGCGGACAGTGAGTTATGAAATAGTTGGTGGTGGAACATTTGAAATTCCTCATCTGAGGAATACTCCTTTGTCACTGTATAGATAACATCAATGAAATATTCATGTACCAGGATATAAACTTACTTTTTGGAATGGAGAGAAATCCAATAACAACTATGGCATCTTGATGCCCTTGTTGAACTGTATTGTGGACATTGCCAATTGACATGTAGAGTGGGTAATACTTATTATTGCCAGTTGTAACAGATATGGTAGTCTTGTCACTGCCCAGGACCACCAGGACGAAAGTTGATCCATGTGTTGTTGGATCTTCAGCTATTTTATCCTAGTACATAATAAGTTATAAGGCACTGAGTCAAGCATAGCATAAACTTGAGATCAACCTACCACATGGAGCCATGCCCAATCTCCAGACATGAAATCTTGGAATCTTCATTCATCATTGTCAACGCAGTATTCCTGGTAGGGCATGTAGTTGAAATAATCTTTGAAGTCTGGGTTTGCAAGCATGTCATGAATGCAAGTGAGAGGATCATGAAACCAAACATCGAATGTTTGGTCCATCCACAGTGGCCAATTCAACAATGGTTGATGACTTGAATACTTGATGGAAAGTTTTGACCATTTTGTGCCAGCTAATGGAGTGTTGTCAATAACATTGTATAAATGTTTTGCACTTGTGAATGGTGGCATCTTGTGCTGGGGATTATTTGGATCTGATTCGAGTAGAGTTACTGCCCATATATCCATGAGAGCATCAATTTGTCTTGCACTCACCTCAGTGTGTCGATATTGTTATGCAAGTTGACAGACTTGCACCGAGGTCAAAGGTTTACTTACTCTGAGGGAGGTACTCACAAAGAGACACTGCATCCTCAAAGAAGTCTCAAGGAGAAAGGAACTAGGTCACAACTTAGACGAGTCGTGGATCGCAAGACTAACACTGTAATTGCACAGAACAAGAATAAGGAAAAGTACAGGCTAATCAGATATTTAAGTACTACTGATTACCTTATTAGGAAAATTGTAGAACTCTAAGGAAGGATGGGAACACGTGACTGTTGCGAGAGAAACAGTCAGGGGAGAAAACAGTCCTGTGGAAGAGAAAGAGAGCGAGAGAGAGAAGTCAAAGAGAAAGAAGTATTGGGGACACATGAATGTCAAAGGTAAGTAAGTGGTTGGTTTCTTCCTCATGATAAGGGAAAAGATCATGATATACTCAGCATGTCGTACAGATAAGGAAAAAGGTGTGAAAGAGAAAAAGGATTGTAACAGATATAGGAGGTCAGCCATTTCAAACTGGATATGATTGGTATAAAGAGTCCAGTCATTGTTTGATGCAGTATGAAGCAGAGGTGGTTGTGCATTAGGTGGAAGAAAGTTTCCTTGCACATCACAAGGCTGACCTAAAGATATCAAAATTTGTCAGTTGTTATTCAAACACGAAATAACATGACCTCACCATTTAAATAAGGGTGGAGCACTTGATGCAAGGTCCCATCCATCCTCAATTCCTCATGCAATTGCTGATCTGGATCATTCTGATCCTCGTTTTTGGCTTGGAATGATCTAGGAGAGGGCTGTGGCCACATTGGAGGGCTTGGGGGCAGAGAGGGCAATGGTGTCCTGTATGGTCAACTAATAGTTGAATGGGCCACCAGATGGTGCTTAGTTCAACCACCAAGTGTCTTGAACCAGTGATTACACCCTGGGTGCTCACATGGCAATTGCAAAGCAACATTTGCAGCATGCAGACCTGTTGTTCAAGGTGGCATTTTTGATACTAAGTTTAAAAGTAGCAGAGTAAAGCGAGACACTCTGCATTGAGTTATTTGTTTGTACTCACAGCAGCAAGACTTACAAAAGGTCATTTGGCTCCAAATTCCAACCTTCATAGCTTCACACCAGACATTAACATCCTCAGCCTCCCCTCAACCTTCAGACTGAAAATTTCCTGATGACTCCTCAGCATACCTGTGAAAAGAATGCAACTACCCACCCTGGGGCCATTGTCCTCACATCACAAGGCAACCAATGGACTAAATTGGAGAAAAAGGCAGATGAGGACAGCACAGCAGCAGAGCGAGCTGCTGCTGAGAAAGCCGAGCAAGAATGTGTCATTACTATTGCCAAAATGGTGATGTAGTTGCAAGCTAAAGGACAGAATGCCACTGCACCTGTAAGTCATGCAAATCCATTTACTCCATCCTGGAACCACTCTGACAATGTTACAGGAGGTGCAAGTGCCAAAAGCACCTGGCTTGAAGTGCACAAGCTCATCTTCCAACAAGAAATCAGATAAGGGAGTGGTAGAGCAAGGTCAGTAGTAACAATGTCCCTGCTAGGAAATAAAAACTCACTGTATTCATAGGCACCAAGCATCAGACACTATCTGATGTGCAGGTGGTGGCCACAAGTACAAAACCAAAGAAGGCAACAAAGGCCTCGCTCAAGGCAATGATCAGTGAGGCCAGCAAGACAATCACTAACAATGTCCATCATAATGGTGATGCAGTCAAACCCTCACTGTGATTAGACAAGGACCCAAACTTGTCACAATATCTAAAGTAGGTACTCACACGTTGTCATGTCAACCATGTTACTTCTTACCAAGTCCACACTGCTATTTGTCAACCTGTTGGTTGCTGACTATGAATCCACCAGAAAAAAGTCCCTTTCTGGCACCGTCAAGGGTTGGGCCACACTTGTCCATGAAAAGACACTCCTGAAGGATTCACCCAGGCCAGAGACAATGCCAAGTGTGTCCACATTTGGTGCTTCGTCTACCCAGGCCACAAAAGTGGACACTCTGGCCACTACTAGTACTCAGTATTCAGTGACAGATGCTAGTATCACAACCAAATTTGGGGGCTTTGATCTCAATTCTGAGGATGACAATAACAAGGGGAAAGAGCCTGAGGCGATAGTGTTCAAGAACAGAGAGGGAAAGTCAGACAACATTGCATTGGTGTGTACTCAATATGCTACATCAGAATATACTCACTGAACCAACTATCCTAGGTCATTTCCTCCACTCCTGACAGTGATGCCAAGATTGAGGCTAGTCAGATTCTGCCCTGGTATTTGCCTCACATTCCCTCCATTCCTGACGATGACATTGAGTTCAAGGCCAGTCAAATTCTGCCCTGGTATTCACCTCACATTCCCTCCACTCCCAACAACAACATTGAATTCAAGGCCAGTCAAATTCTGCCCTGGTACTCACCTCATATTCCCTCAGCTGGCAAGAGAAAGATGAGGGAGATTGCTCCGGACAGCAATTCTGAAGGTGACAAAACTGCCAAAAGTAAAATGCAGATTGATACCAATGTAACACATGAGTGTTACGTCGAGCGTTGCTCTCTAGAGTTCCACGATGCTCCTGGGACTACCACCCAGTGAGGCTTGGAGAGGCGGCCGATAGGTCTTATTGATGTAGCCTAGCAGGCAAGGGCTTAATGGCGAGGCCTTCCTGGACAGAGTAAAGCTTGTGGCGATACTTGACGGACCTAAGAGTAGGTCGTTGGTTGGGTGAAGCACACGGACTAGGTGTGAACACGAGCGGTCCCTCAACTGTGAGGCGAAGGGGGTCTCAAGGCACACAGGGGGGCCTTGGAATGGACTAGATTACAACGCGAATGCGTAGAACTAGCTGAGGAGTCTCAGCGTACATGGGGGTTTATATACCTTCTAGGGAAGGCGCACGGACCAAGATCAAATCAACGTATAAGTGGAAAGCGGAAGCCCATAGGGGTTCCGTGTCTAAAAGGAGAAGCGGAGAGCCGCGAGAAGAGCAGAAAGGGGAGCATATGGGAGATCTGTTCCAGGAGGGATACGGAGCTCCGTGTTGCAAAGGAAATGCGGAGTCAGAAGAGCAGAAGAATACGGAACGTACGGGAGACCGAGATGAATGTAAAAGGAGACCGAGATGTATCCGGAAGGCAGAGTGCCGACGGGACAGCGAGATCTATGCACAGCGGATAGAAGCCTAACCGTGCGGGGAATTCAGAAAGAGTTTCCAGAACGGGATGGAGGGGTCCAGGCATCGAGTGGGGCAGTGTAGGGGACGAGGAAGTCCCCTAGGGAAAGAGAGAGGTCGTCCCAGGGAGCGAGGGAAAAAGAGGGGATCTCGTCAAAGGGCATGAAGTCCGTAACATTACCCTCCTCGTAAGATTGATTCACCAAATCAAAATGTATCTTGTTCGGAGAGGGGGGCGACCGGGGGGTGAAGTCGTCTTCGGAGAAGTCCTCTTCAGAACCAGAGTTGACTCCGGAGAGTCGGGTGGAGCTCCCGCAAGAAGAGCCTGGGGCGAGGTGTGGGTTGGAGGGGCAACGTCCTTGAGTATGTCCGGGAGCTGCGGTGTCGCAGTAAGGACAGATATATTGAGGACACTCCGTGCGGAAGTGACCTCGCTCCTTGCAATGGAAGCACCGGTACTTGCGTCGAAGATGGTTGCTAAGGGGGGATCCTGGGGAGAGGGGGTTTGGGGGAGGAATTGGGGTGGGAGGCTCTGCGGAAGGTCAACCTGCCACAAGGGCACAAGCGATCCTGGCAGCAAGAGCTGGAAGGTTCTGGGGGATTGGAGCGACGGTTGCAGGAGGGGGTCCGGTGGGAGTAGGACGGAAGGCGTTGTCGACGAGGTTATCTCCATAGCGGTAGGGAGGGTCAGGTCCCTGACGATCTCCAGCTGGAGGCTCAGGGGTAGGTGGGAAGGAGTCAACGAAGCCAGTAAAGCGAGTAAGGTCGGCTCCAGAGAGGGTGCGTAAGACGTTCTGGAAGTGGAAATAGGTGGATCCTGGGGGGAGCTGCCCAAGGACGCCAGGGAAGCCGAGAGTTGTGAGCAGTTCGAAACAGTGGGAACGAAGTTCAAGAATGAGTCGTCCGATGTTGGCGTCACAGCGCTCATAGGGAGGGGGGCGTTCCGCGTAGATGTTGCGGAAGGCGACGTATACGCGGTACATGGAGATGGCCTCACATAAGGGAGGGGAATTTCGCACGAATGCACGGTCCTCAATTTGCGACGAGAGGAAGGGGTTTTCGAGGAAGGTGGCATAGAGGAGGTTGCGTTGGAGTTGGGGCAGGGCGAGGATGCAGTCTGCGGAGATGTTGGACATCGGGAATAGCGAATTGGAGAGACTCGTTTGTATTTATAGTATGGGCTCCCGAAGGCCGTACCCATTTGGTTTCTAAAAGGGGAGGAGCGGAGTCCCGTTCGAGTGCTGAGGCCTTCGACTACGGGAATCTGAATTCGGAAGTACGGAGGTCTGCTTACTCCGTTTGGGAGTCACCCCAATTGGCAGCAGTGGCAGCCGTACCCCAGGCATCAGTGGTGCCATCATAGCTCCAGTTAGGAGCCCTGACACGGGTGGGGGGAATGAGGCCAAATTCGAAGTGTCTACCGAGAATGTCAATCATCCACACGTAAGGTGTGGTAGGGAAACGGAAACGAGAGAGGAAGAAAAGACTGGCCATAGCGAAGATGAAGATCATCTCTTGGGTAGAGAGGGTGATCTGCATGATCGAGTCTAGGGGGAGTCTGGAGTTTGAAAGACGTCTTTGCATCTCATTTTATAGGCTCTGAGGAGGTATTTGGCGTGAGCGAGGTTAGAAGGAGGTTCCCAGGTGTCTTCCGACGGGGGATAGCCTTCCCAGCGGACGCGGAATTGGCAGCGAATGGCGGTGCCTCGATGAGCGATGATGGATTCCATGGTGTATTCTTCTTCTCCCTGGATCTCCAAGGGAGGAGGTCTGTTGAAATTCGGGCTGTGTTCAGGGGTTTCCCAATAGGTGGATAGGAGGGAAGCGTGGAAGACGGGGTGGATTTTCCATGTCGGGGGAAGTCGGAGATGGTAAGAGAGAGGGGATAGAACTTGTTCAATTTCAAAAGGGCCTTCCTGATGAGGGGCAAGTTTCTTGGATTGGTAATGGAGTTTCAGGTTGCAGTTATCTAGCCACACCTTATCTCCAACTTTCCAAGGTTTGAAGCGGGAGTTTATGCGGTCTTTTACAAGACTGGCTGCCCGGGCATGGGGTTCTATGGCTTCTGATCGGGCTTCTTCCAGGAGTTTGAGACGTTTTTCTAGTTCGGGAAGGAAGGTTTGTCTGATTTTAGGGTAGGCTCGGGGTTCGTAGCCCATCATGAGAGAAAACGGAGTTTGGTTGGTGACGGAGTGAGTGGCGGAGTTGTGAGAGAATTCTGCCATAGGGAGAAGTTCCGCCCATTTGTCGGGTTGATCGGACAAGAATAGGCGGAGATAGGTTTCCAGTTCCTGGTTTACTCGTTCGGATTCTCCATCGGTTTGGGGGTGGTAGGTGGTGGAGAGTGCCATGTCGTAGTTTAGGAGACGGGCAAGTTCTCGGGCGAATGCCGAGGCGAACTGGGGTCCTCGATCAGAGATGACTTTGTCGTGGAGACCGAATCTGGGGAAGATGTGTTGGAAAAAGATGGAGGCGATGTCCGTGGCGGAAGCCGTTTTGTTGCAAGGACAGAAAATCACCCCCTTAGTAAGCCCATGGTCGACCACGACCAGAACAGAGTTGAAGCCTCCGGAGGGAGGGAGATCGGTGATGAGGTCCATGGAGATTTGTTGGAAGGGGCGGGTGGCGGAGGAAGCGATAGGGGTGAGAGCGGGCGCGCTCAGATGAGTGTTGACCTTGCAGGCTTGGCAAGGGGCACAGCCTGCGATGAATTTACGGACGAAGGTGGAAAGTCTGGGCCACCAATAGTCTTTTTGAAGAAGGTTGACGGTGCGGAAGTAGCCGACATGGCCGCCTGCGGGGGATTCGTGGATAGAGGAAACAAGGTTGTGACGGGCAGGCTCAGGGACATATAGACGCGATTTATAGTAAAGTGCGCCATTGTCGAAGTACCAGTCATGAGGGGCTGAGCGCGGAAGAGGGACGGTGTCTGACTCCATGGCGCGCAGCGCATCAATGACGAATTGGTCGGAGGGAGTGGATTCAGCGATTTTGTTGGCGAGTGCCGTGTCGAGCAGATTAATCTGAAGCCCGGGGAGTAAGGTCTGTTCGGTGTTATCCGAGGAGAGATCTATGTCATGGAGACGGGAGAGGGTGTCGGCAGGGCCCATCAGGTTGCCCGGGACGTGGACCCAGAGGAGGTCGTAGTCCTGTAAGAACATCTGCCAACGGGCTTGTCATCGAGAGAGGTTTCGGGCCTCCTTGAAGTAGGTGAGGTTCTTGTGGTCGGTGAGGATGGTGACGCGGTGTTGGGTGCCCGTGAGGTAGTGGCGCCATTTGGAGAGTGCACTGATGACCGCGAGTGACTCTCGGTCATAAATGTCGTAGTTGCGTTTGGCAGGCGTGAAGATCTTTGAGAAGTAAGCACATGGGTGAAGATCCCCGTTAGAGTCTTTTTGCATGAGGACTGCTCCAGAAGCGGTCAGGGAGGCATTTGTCATGACGAAAAAGGGTTTCTGGGTGTCGGGGAAGGATAGAACAGGTCGGCGTAGGAAGGCATTCTTTATTTTTGCAAATGCTTCCAAGTGGTCTGGTGTCCATTGCCAGACCGCCTTTTTGTGGGTCAGGCTTAGAAGGGGTTTTGCTAGGTCGGAGAAGCCGGGGATGAATTTTCGATAGAAATTGCAGAAACCGATGAAGGATCGGACTGCTTTGATGTTGCGGGGGTTCTCCCATTGTTCGATTGCGTTGAGTTTGGTGGGATCCATGCGGATGGATCCAGGGGAGATAACCAGTCCAAGGTACTCCACCTCGGTGACATCAAAGGAACATTTTGCCAATTTTAGAGCTAGGCGCTGTTCGCGCAGGCGTTGGAGGACTCGTTTGGTCCATTCTTGGTGGAGAGAGAGGTCATTCTCCGAGTGTATGAGCATGTCATCCATATAGATGATAAGCCAACCCTCATCGATGAAATCAGCGAACGTATGGTTCATGTAGGCCTGGAAGGTGGCCGGGGAGTTGCAGAGTCCGAAGAACATAACTGTGGGTTTGAAGAGGCCAAACAGGGTAGAGAATGCCGCCTTCCAGGTGTCCTTGGGTCGAATACGAATGTTGTTATATCCCCAACGGACGTCGAATTTGGTGAAGAGCTTGCTATGCTTGAGCTTATCTACCAAATCGGAGATGAGGGGCAAGGGGTAGGCATTCTTTACTGTGTGGAGGTTGAGGTAGCGGTAGTCCTGGCAGGGGCGAAGAGTACCGTCTTTCTTGGGGACGAAAAAGAATGGGGCGGCTTGGGGAGATTGGGAGGGGTGTATTCGTCCATTCTTTAGGTGTTCGTCGATGAAGGCCTTGCAGACCTCTTGTTCGGCGGGGTTGAGAGGATAGGTTTTGGCGCATCTGGGGACGAAGGAGTCCTCTAGTTGTATGGCATGATCGAATTCTCGTTGTGGGGGTAGTCCGTCTGTGTCTTTAGTTTGGAAGACATCGGCAAATTCTTTGTAGACGGAAGGAAGTTCTCTTTCGGCTTGCCTTGTTTGTTGGGCCAAGTCGGTAGAGATGGTCATCTTTCGAATTCCTAGGGTGACGGGAATATGTTTCATTCGTCGAAGGATTAGTTCCTCCATTTTGATGTTGGGGTCGATGGATAGATACCAGATTAGGTATCGTTGGTAGACCGCGTCTGGGGAGTCATGTCGGGGGGTGGTTCGGGGTTCCGGGATGTTTACTTTTCCGGCAGCCCAGTCAATGATGGGGTTGGTTTCCTGTAGCCAGGGTAGACCGAGTATGAGGTTCTTGTTTCCTAGATGGACAACATAGAACCAGCGTTGTTCTTCATTTTCACCTAGGTGAAGGGTGAGTTGTACCCTGTAGCGTATGACTCCTTTGGCATTCGGTGAGCCATCGGCGTTGTGGGCTGAGATGGGGGATTTCAATTTTTCTTTCGGCCAGTGGTTCTTGGCAACGAGATCATGGTTGATAAAACAGGAGGTGGCTCCTGAATCGATGAGTGCGGGTAGGTCGACGATTTTTCCCAGTGAACTGGAGTAAAGTGATGCAGGTATTTTCATAGAGCGGGACTTACTACCGGTTACAAAGATGGGTCTAATAGAGTGGGAAGGTAATGACGTTGAGGCATTCCTTCCTTTCAAAAATCCTGGTCGCGTTTAGTAGGTTCAGGGACCTCTTCGGTTTGAACGTAGTTGATAGTTTCTCCTTCCTCGTTGACGTTGTTGTCGTAGAGGATCCGTAAGGAATGGAGTATGTCCTTGTTAGAGAGTTTATCGTCTGTCTTGAGACGATTGATATAGTCCAGCACCTCGTCTTTGGGTGGGGGAGTTTCAGTGGTTCTGATATTCTGGGCCGGGGGTTTCCAGTAAGTTTGGGGAGGTTTGGTGGTTCCTCCGCGACTGTGGTTCCTAGTGGAGCAACCTTTCTTGTGGCATATGAAGCAAAGGTTGTTTCTGATATGTTTGGCATGTTGGGCCGGGGTGAGGTAGATTTGATCTACATCCATAGCGTTGGGGTCATGAGAAGTGCCCGAGTTGCGTGAGGTCCTCATGAGGTTGCCTCCGCTTTGTAATTGTCGCATCCTTTTTGCGACGTCAAAGAAATGTCCTGCCTTTTGGAGCCACTCCTTGTGGGTAGTGGGCTCGGTGGGAAGTGCAGCCATTTTGAAAGCAAGGTCGGGGGAGACGGCTCGACTGAGCATATCCATGAGGACATGTTCGTTGTTGGGGTGGTCAAGGCCGGCTCAGGATGCCTCTAGTTCAAAATCGGCTTTGAATTCATGGAAGTCGCCGTGGTAAGTGGAGTCTTCCTGTCAGATCGTGGCAAGACAGTTTCTACTTTTTGTGTGAAGGTCCGTTGTAAGGAACACTTCGTTGAAGTGAGACAGAAGTTCTGCGAAGGTCTTCTTCTCGTCTGGTACGCTTTCGTCGTCCAGCTTCATTAGCCAGCCTTCAGAGAAGGAGGCTCCTCGTCCCTTGCCCATTCTGTTGAGCAGGGTCAGGGTTTTAGCCTGATCGTTATACTTCGATGCATTCATAGCGAAGTATCCTTTCATGGCAAGGATCCATCTGTTGGCATCCTCTTGTTTGCCAGAAAATTCTTCCGGGAGACCCGCCTTAAGTTCTCCTTGGGAAGCCATGTCGTCCTCGTAATGAGGGAGGTCGATATCCGGATTGGGATCGGGATTCGGGTCAGGTTCAGGCGCAGCAGGGGTTAATGGGTTGTCTTGACGGTATTCAGCAAGAGCGGATAGGTAACGTTGGTGTCATTCTTCTTGTTCTGGGGAAAGTGGATTGGGATTCTGGGGCTCTTCGACACCGAAGCTTTGGTTCAACTCCAAGGGAGGATCCGTAGCGATGGACTCGGTGGAGAGGGAAGGTGGGGTGGTTGGACGGAACAGAGAAGATCGAGAGATGGGTGATGGCCTAGCGGTCAGTGTAGACAAATGGGGAGACTGGGGTTGCCCGTAGGGGGAGCCGAGGACCCGAAGTCGTTGCCTAGGTTGGGACATGGTAGGTGGTGGGGAATCCTCAGGAGAAGCTTGTGAGGCTTCCGAGGAAGAGTCGCTGGCGGGTTCAGGGTCTCGCCGACTGAGTAAGTCGGTGAGGTTGATTCTGCGCGTGGTGGGTGTGGGCACACTCCGAGCGTGAAAGCTGGAGTGGAAAGAGAGCTAGTTCTTTTGTTACGTCGAGCGTTGCTCTCTAGAGTTCCACGATGCTCCTGGGACTACCACCCAGTGAGGCTTGGAGAGGCGGCCGATAGGTCTTATTGATGTAGCCTAGCAGGCAAGGGCTCAATGGCGAGGCCTTCCTGGACAGAGTAAAGCTTGTGGCGATACTTGACGGACCTAAGAGTAGGTCGTTGGTTGGGTGAAGCACACGGACTAGGTGTGAACACGAGCGGTCCCTCAACTGTGAGGTGAAGGGGGTCTCAAGGCACACAGGGGGGCCTTGGAATGGACTAGATTACAACGCGAATGCGTAGAACTAGCTGAGGAGTCTCAGCGTACATGGGGGTTTATATACCTTCTAGGGAAGGCACACGGACCAAGATCAAATCAACATATAAGTGGAAAGCGGAAGCCCATAGGGGTTCCGTGTCTAAAAGGAGAAGCGGAGAGCTGCGAGAAGAGCAGAAAGGGGAGCATACGGGAGACTGGAAGAGATCTGTTCCAGGAGGGATACGGAGCTCCGTGTTGCAAAGGAAATGCGGAGTCAGAAGAGCAGAAGAATACAGAACGTACGGGAGACCGAGATGAATGTAAAAGGAGACCGAGATGTATCTGGAAGGCGGAGTGCCGACGGGACAGCGAGATCTATGCACAGCGGATAGAAGCCTAACCGTGCGGGGAATTCAGAAAGAGTTTCCAGAACGGGATGGAGGGGTCCAGGCATCGAGTGGGGCAGTGTAGGGGAAGAGAGAGGTCATCCCAGGGAGCGAGGGAAAAAGAGGGGATCTCGTCAAAGGGCACAAAGTCCGTAACAATGAGGTACAAACCACAATGTCAGTGAATCCTATTCATTTCTCCTTCATGTCTCTATGCACTCACATTTAGTTGACATCACACCAAACATTGGTCAGCATGACCATGGAAGATACTCAGCCAGTGGCAAAGAAGGCCAAGATAGAGGCAGGCAAAGAGACTCAGGTTGAATTGTGCACCACCACAGCCTCCATGGATGCCATTGAAAGCAAGAAGACTTGGACTGTGGGCACCAAGTCCAAGTCTCACAGTGACTACAAAAATAGCGATCTACCTATACCTGCTGACCACAGATGGATAAATGCATTCATGGACACTGCCATTCTTTGGGCAGGTGGACAAGCAAATGTTTGGTCAATTCCTGATGAGACCCTGGCAACAGCACTCCAGAAAATATTTACTGCCATCTACCCTGAAGTTCAGTATGAGGTGACAATTCACAGCACAATATTTGGTGTTGTATGTTACTACTTTCCTTCTTCTCATCCTCTTGTTGCCCTTCACTGAAATATATGGATAGGCATGGCAGCGCCTGCTAGAGTGGCACAGTGGATTCAGATCAACTGCCCTTGTTATGGTTGTTCATTTCTTTTGGGAAATTGTCAAGGATAATGCCAAGTTAAAGGATCCCAATGCAATGGTCCAAGAAATCACTAAGCGGTTGATTCCCCCCCCCCCCCCCCACTTCCCATTCACACACGAAGATTGTGACAATCTGCCAGATCCTGCTCGCAATTTCCATTCAGACTTCATCCTGAAACTCATTGCAACTGCCCATTTGAGCAAAACCATCAGTGCCATTGACATTCAATCTTTAGAAACAGCAAAGCTGCAAAAGGGTTATGGGACAGAGTGTGTTGTTGCCCTTGCAGCAGCTGTGGTAAAATTTCCTTACATTGCTTGATCTGCTGTACTGACTGGTTGTTTTGAAAGCTTGAGCATGCATTCACCCTTGTTTGTGATGGTGTCATTGATATACAGGATGCCATGAAGGAAATGGGAGAAAAGAAGGGAAAGATCACACTGCCGAAGATGCTCAACAACATCAGCAAACCAGCCCTTTTCCCACACTTTTCTATAAAATGTCTTTATATATTATTCCATCACAACTATATCTATGGCTACAAAAATTTGTACAGAAGCCCAAATACATGTAAAGATTGGCTGATAAAAATTTCAACATAGATTAATACTAAAAATGTTGAGTTACATTTCCCCTATTTTTCTGTACAGATCTGTAATATTGGGTACCTTTCTTTAGTGGCTATCCAGATCTGTGCAGGTCTGTGAATACAAAGGTTGTTTTGCTGATGAAGGCGACTGGAAATATGAGCAAGGGCATGTCCATGTTCTCTATGAGTAACTGGGGCAGCAAAACACAGTCATATGCCATCTTAGTCACAAGGAAGGGTCCTGAAAATACCACTGACATCATTACCTCTGTGTATACATTGCTCGACCATGGCCCCACCAATTCTGGCCCCTCTGACACTGATACCATTGATCCACATGCTTTACTTTGGTATTTCTTCCAAAAACATGGTCCATATGGAAGTAACTGATGATTCTCTAGATCTAATCTAACTGTTTGTGTGGCTGAGCAAGTCTGGGTCACCACCACTTATTCCCATTAGATTCTAATTCTCCCAAGCTGAGCTTTCATTGGTATCCACATTTTTCCACTTTTCCACTACTCCTAATTACCCCTTTCATGCCTATTCTATTTTCTAATGGACGATATGGCTCATCCTGAGCCACTTTTTCTATCTTTGCCTGGGCCTCAGCCTAAGTGCGAAAAGTGGCATACAAGTCAGATTTAAGAAGATATTCTATTTTTCTAATGGATGATATGGCACATCCTGAGCCACTTTTTCTACTTTTGCCTGTTGAGATGCCCATCCTAAGTGTGAAAAGTGGTTTACAAGTCGGATTTAAGAAAACGAGTAGCCTTGTGCCACTTGCGCAGTGCTGTCGCCTCAACCTGACAAAGTGCCGAAAAAGTTCGGATAAGGCCAGATAAGACCATGATGATATTACTGATGGAGGGGGGGAGAGAGGAGGAGAGAGGGAGGAGGGAGATGGCAAGGGTGCATTGTCATTGTCGTCAGTCATTGTTGTTGTCGGGACGAGAGGGAGGGAGAGGGAGAGGGAGAGGGATGGAAGGAAGGAAAGAGGGGGTGGGTTGCGTTGTCACATTGTCATTGTTGGGAGGAAGAAGGGTGGGTGGGGATGTGATCTCGCCGTCGTGCGTCGCTGTCGTCGTCACATATGGAGGGAGTGAGGACATCGTTGCAGCAACAGTGACGATGCATGGCGACCGTCGCACACTCTCTGGGTGAGTGGTCATGACAATGCCGTGGCGATCGCATGGTTGCAACAGTGGGGTGGATGTGCACTTGGGGTCACCCGTAGTGATAAGGCATACCAGGTATGAGCAGGGAGGGTGGACGAATGCAAGGATTACAGAAGCAACAGCACAGTGCACACCATCGTGTGCATTGTGCCATCGCTTCTATACCCTCATGGCAAGGATGAGGGAGAAGGGGGGAGAGAGGGGGAGAGAGGAGGAGAGAGGGGGGGGAGGGAGACAGTGAGGGCATGTTGTTGTTGGCATTGTCGTGTCGTTGTCATTGTCACGTCATCGAGATGAAGGAGAAGGGGAGGGAGGGGGATGCATCGCCACGTCGTCATCGTTGGAAGAAGGAAGGGCGTGTGAGGGCATGTTGTCATCATGTGATAGGAGAGGACAAGGGACAGGGAGGGAGGGAGGGAGGGGGCATGCGTCATCATGGTCAT
>JBBPMA010000010.1:88494-113678 GCA_038090075.1 Xanthoconium purpureum
CGGGCGTTGGGGTGGGAGGAGGGGAGGGGGGGGGGGGGATTGTGGGGACGTGGGGGGGGGGGGGGAGAGGGGAAGGGGGGGGGGGGGGGGGGGGGGGGGGCATGCGTCATCATGGTCATCATCGGGACGAGGAAGAGGGTGAGGGCGAGGGAAGAAAGGTGGGTGGGTTCGCCGTCATCATCACAGCCACAGTGATAATGCAAGACGACCATCGCACACTCTCTGGACAAGCGGTCACGACGATGCCATTGTGATCATGCTGCCTGAAGTGCAGCAGCAGTGAAGACTAGCCGGGTCTTGCAAGTCCTTAAGGGTGGCTGTGTGATTGAGGGACTCGGATGGTCTTGCAAAATGGGTAAGCAATCACCAGTGAAGGATTGACCAGATCTTGCACGATTCGGCACCCCCAAACGCGCTCGACGTCGCCCGGTCTGACCTGTTCACCCAACTGGCCTCCTGGCCCTCTATCCCGATGTGGTGCGTCTGTTTCATCGGCAGTTGCAAAAACGGCGGTGGTGAAGTGTTGGGATCGGTCAGGTCTTGCAAGGTGACGCAGTCGTTGTCCATTAGCGTTGGTCCTGCAATATATTACACACGATGAGTATCGTAGTATCTCGCAAGATATCTCCACTATGGCCTGGCTCGTGCTGACTTGCCTGGTACTCAGCTAGCGCGTCCGTTTCGACTCATTTTGAGTCGCGGCGTGCTGCGCTCGTTGTGCCGTCCATTCCCCACTGTCTACCATCGTATCCACCGCCTTCAACAACGTTTCGGCGGTCCCAATTGTCCTTGACGTCGCCCATCGCCTCCTGCTCGCTTCTATGGCCTCCTGGCCCGGTATCTCGACCTGGCGCGTTCGTATCGCTGTCGCCGTCACTCCTGTCACTGTGGCAGCCCTTGCCATCGTCCTCGACACCGTATACATCGATTCGGCACCCCCAAACGCGCTCGACGTCGCCCGGTCTGACCTGTTCGCCCAACTGGCCTCCTGGCCCTCTATCCCGATGTGGTGCGTCCGTTTCATCGGCGCACTCGCTACTGACATCCCTAGGGTGTTCCTGGACGTAGTGGGCACCGCCGGCCATTTTGTCTCCCGGATCGTCCGGCTCGTCTGGAGCTCCCTGAGGTGAGTTCTCCTCTATCCTCAGCTCCAAGCGTCTCCTGATGCGTTCTGACGTGTTTCTAGGCTTCTTCGGCACACATCTACCGTCCTCGCCATGTCCTGACGCTTCCGACGCGTCCGCTTCATCGCTGGTACGTGTCTCATCGACGCTCGCCACTGACTTCTTCTCCCCCTCAAGCTTGCCGCTCGGGGGTCTATCAGGTCGCTGCGCGGGTCTGTCGGGTGATGGAGGTGGCTCTGGGGGTTCCTCAGGTACGTCTTCGACGCTTGTTTCATCGCGCTGATCGCGTTCGTCAGCCCTTGTCGTCGATCGTACGCGCGTGGTCGCGCTTCCTCTCTCCCCCTCGATCGACATGTTTCGACGCGTCGTCGACCTCTCTCCCTCATTTTGCACGTGTTGACGTGTCCTCCCGACCTCCTCGACGCTTGCTTCGCTCTCGCTCTCGCGTGCGGCGTGTTCGGTTCGATCAGTGTTGGTACTGCCGCCTGGGTCAACATGGACGTGTGCGGGGTCTCGCGCTGCATCAGATGGGTCGCCGGGTGGTTCATGGGGCTCGCTTGGACCTCTACCGTCATCATCGGCATCTCCCGCCCCTCCCGCGCGCTCTCTTGATTCCATCGGATTGACCGGTTCGCCCGCTGCAACCCTTGTGCGCCCGGCTTCGTCATTGGGACTGTTCGTACACCCGCCCGTATGCTTCTCTCGCATTGGGCTTTCCTAGGTACGTCGTCGTCACCTTCTGACTTTGTTCGCAGGTCCACGCCGTTGCCCAACTCGGTTGTCACGTCTGCACGACCTCCCGACGTGCGCGTTGCGTCGTCGGTGTCTGGCGGTTCGACAGGCACCTCCAGTCGACATTCGTCATCGCCGTCGTTGCCCGTGGCCTCTGCGCCTCCCCTCAATGCTCTCGACACCTCCACCTCACTCGATTCGACCTCCTCAATGCTCCATTCACCGTCTCACCGTCCTGTACCTTCAGGCTTGTCAGGTGGCTCTGTAGGCCCGTTGTTGCCCGTCGCATCTGCAGGGTCCTCCGACGGTCTTGCTGGATCCGTCGTCATCTCTATGTTGGCTGGGTGGTCGCGCGACGCGCTTCGTGCGCTCGCGCTGGTCATTACCGGTGTTTCGCCTTGGTCCCGAGTGGCCTTGGCTTCGTCTGGTTCGCGTACGGTCAGCTCGGCACTGCCGTCGCTTGCCTGTGGTGTGCGCTCCCCCTCGAGTGTCGTGCTCTGGGGTGCATCTGGTGTCGTCGTGGTGGTTTCGTCCTTGGACGTCTTCATCCGACTGGTTTCGTTGTCGACGCACTCGTGCGCTCGACGATCTTCGTCGATTCCCTCCCAACTCTCGATCTCGTTGTCCGCCACTTCCCAGAGTGGCTCAGGCGACTCGTCCGGTGGGTTCTGCGACATGCCAGCTGGCCTTGTGGGCTCTGCGCACGTCGCGTGTGGGTTCGTGATGTCAGCGGCTGTGTCATGGGCCTGCTGACTGCTCGTTGGGATTGTCGACTCAATTGGTGTTGGGGCGCTCGCCGGGGTCGCGAGGCTTATGCCATTAGTCCAAAGGTCTTCCGTGGTCGTTTTGCCCGGTGCCTTGGCTGCGGCTGCGCCTTCTTTGATTCTTCCGTACGGCGTTTCGTCCAACTGCTGGCGCGGTGGCTTGTCGAACTGTCTCGTAAGGTAGTCGAGGCATTCCCGCGCTGTAACATAGAATCCAGATTCGGAGCGGAGTAGGATGGGGGGTGCTTTTGGGGGTGATCCGGTGCCTGCACCAACATCTCAGATCATGAGTGGACCTAGGCGCGGCGAGCTGAAATTTGGTGTACATATGCATGGGAAAGTTGGAATGGCACACTGGGGGTTGTTTACGAGGAGCCTGGGTAGTTCTGGCTGGTTGGTTGTGTGGTATGATCGAGACGTCTGCATGTCTGCCTTGACTATGATCTGAGAGGCATGCAGGACGTGCAACACATTGTAGCCTCGTGGTTGCTGCTGGTGGCGGTGTTGAGAGATTGACCTGCTCGCGCGAGGCACAGCACAGAAATGGGAATGCTTGACTATGTATTCTTGGGGCCTCACATCAACATCTATTGTATGTACAACTCTGACTACCTAGCACCATGCTTTCCTTTTTTTCCTTGCTTCCGATCCATGGAATGTCGAGACTAAGACTGACCAGCAACCATGATGACATCACCAACCGCCGGTGGAGTGTCGGGCAGCGGACCATGGGGTGTTGGACCAGTGGGGGGTACGGTCATGATGCCAGCCCTTCGGGCCCTCCGGGCAATGGCCTTGGCATCCTGCATCTGCTTCTTGTCCGAACCCTTCCGATAGCCCACTAATTGATTCAGTTGTGGTTCCTCTAGAGTCCGCTTCAAATAGTTAGCAAGTTCCGTGTCTGCCTTACTCTGCTCTGTACGGATATGGTCCAGAATTTTCGCCATCGACCAAAAGGTCCCATCGGGGTTTGTGAACTGCGCTTCGAACGCACTAGACGATTCACTCCTGCGGAGGTAGTCAACCACGTCCTACCAACGAAGGTCCTTTGGAATCAGCTCAGCTGGAGATTGAGGATCCCAACATACCTTGCAATTCCTCCAGGACGACTTGATCTTGTTCCACACCGGTGGAAAGCGGCGGGAATACAGATCCCTCCAGTAGAACATGGGAATGTGTTGGTCATGGATGACGAGGTGCGAGACTCCATGCCAATGGAGTGGGTCGTCGTCCCAGCGAGCGTTGAGGTCCAAGATGTGGGACATGGGGCCAGTGCAGCTGATTGGTGGCGGATCCTTGGTGTCCGCAGCGGAGACTTGGAGCACCGTCCCATCACGGAACTGGAGTGTGCAGTCTCTGACCTCCGTCCTCTTCATCATGGCCTCCCCAGCATCTGAACCGGTCGAGTTTGTGTTGCGGTTGGTGAGAATTGAGGCCTGGGACTCCGTTGATGGCGTTGCCATGGCGTCAGAGCCAACTGCTGCATCTGAGGGAGGACGGGAACAAGGTGATGTGGCAAGCACGCGCGGTGGAGAGGACGCTAGTCGGTATGGATGTCCTGCCAGCGAGCCCGGGGTTAGGGGGGGCGGCAGTGGTGTTGTCGCAGCAGACATGTCGCGGTCAGTCACAATGGCAGGCACGTCAGCGGGCACCTGCAGAGGTGAGCTCGGTATGGGCCGCCCTGAGTGGAGCATGCCAGACTCGGATGGAGGCGCTGCTGGCATGCGGAGGCCCTGGGATGTCGGCGTCACAGACATGTGGTTGGCAACACGTGGTGGAGTTGGTGGCTGGTAGGGGTGTGCTGCCATGTACCGGTCGGCCTGCGTGGAAAGAAGGCAAGGAAAAAAAAAGGTCAGTAGGGAGAGGTCAAGGACAGTGAGCACGCACCCAAGGAAGGAGTTCAGTGACCTCATGCACTGTGCGCATGTCCCGCGACCGCTCCACAGGGACCCCAGTGTTCCCAGCGGCATGCAACGCAAGGAGCTTGTCCCGCCGTATTGCTGACAGCTTTTGGCGGGTAGCACGAGCAGTCCTGCCCCCGGCAGTCCTCCCATGCCTGGTTGCTCCACTGCCGCCAATGAGTTGGAAACGACGGGCCTCCGACCTGAGCCTGCAATGGAGCGTGTGTCAGTCGAGCCCAAGGCTAACAACGGACAGCGAAGAGGATCGTCAAACATACGCTAATTCCCACAGGGGAGGCCCCCCCACACTGAATTCATCCAGCCGGTTTTGCAGCTCGACCTTGGATTTGGCCGAGGTGGCCAACTTGAACTCCTTGCACCATCGTTTCAGCACAGCGACGGTCTGGTCCCTGATGTCGAGCGGTCATGTTCAGTGGGGTCCCCGAGATGGGAAAGCAGGGCGGAGACTCACAGTTTCAAGTACTGTGTTGCGATCGGCCTGCCAGGGTCACCAACGACAGGGAATGGCCTCGGTTGCGTGAAGTCCTTGACTGTGTTTGACGCAGAGGACGAGGCGGCTGTCCTGGCCTGAGCACGATCAGTGGTGGCGGTTGGGCCCAAGGTCGGGCTCGTGGAATCGTCCAGGCACTCAGAGGCTGAGCCCTGCGAGTGAGCCTGGTACCAGCGGTTGGCTTCCGTTCGGACCTGTGCCTGGATCCCTTCCATCCTTCGCAGTCGGTCCCGACGGCGCTTGACGCCAGGGAGGCTATCACAGACCAGCCAGATCAGTATGCGGTCGGATGGAGGACACAGTTTCGACACCCTCACCAACAGCAGGAGACGGCGAGCAGGCAGAGGAGCCCAGCCACAGCGAGGACTGCCAGTGCTGGGGTCCAGCTGTCAGCGCCGACACGAATGCCCCCGGGGCGGGGGGGGGTCTCGTTTGTTGCAGCGCGAGACAAGGCGGCATGAAGATTTCCGGATTTGGCGGGGCCAGCGACAGCCGAATTCGAAAATCGCGGTCGGTCGGGGACGTCGACTGACCGCTGGCGGGGAGGAGGAGGGTGGGACTGTGGTCATCGTGGTCAGCATCGCACGCGTCAAACAGGGCGGGATGAGTGGAACTCAAGGAAGAGGGCGAGACCATCGCCTGATCAGGCCAGACCGCCTTTCTCGGTCTGAGGCTCGACCGGGCCCGGGAGCGCTGGAGCTCCCAGAGAAGCCCATCGACGCGCGCGCGCGGGACGGTGTCCGTCGTCCCCCTCGTTTGGATCCCGTCCTTCGACGGCGTCTCTTCTCGAGCTCCCAGAGAAGCCCGTCGAAAGGGCCCCACGTGCGCGGACCCGATCTCGATCCGGTCCCGTCGGCCTCCAAGGCATTCGATCCGTCGTCACGGGCGTGACCGCGCTCTCGCGACCGGCGGGGCAAGGGGACTGTGGAAGGGAGGGGCGTGGGAAAGCCTGGAAGGCGTGACGCGACCGTGCAACGCCCGAGGGAAGTAGTCTGCGCGAGAGCGAAGCGAGGTGGCGCAGCTTTTCTTGTCTGCCACCTCCATCTGCTCGAGTGCAACAACTCTCCTGTCGCCGTCTTTTTCATTGTCACTACACTCTTTCGCACAATTGGTACATTCCCACCATGGACAACCTGCACTTAAATGTCAAACCTGATTACATGCTCCTGGAATATGATGTAGCCAGACTTATCCTCACTGTCGAAGGAAAGACTGATGAAGAAGTGGCAAATTTTCTCACAGAAGTATGGAACTTCATGAATGAGAAAGCTTGCACAGAATGGGACTGCAGGCAAGAGGTCCAGGCCTAGGTGGCCAGAGAGGAACAGGAGCAAGAATTGGCCAAGCAGGAGGAATGGAAGAAGTACAAGATGAAGTTCTTACCCATCCCTGACAAGCCACTACCTGTGCGTGTGCTTTTCATTCCCCTGCAACACACACTGAACAAGCTATGCAAAGGGGAGTACATTCCACTATACTACTTCACCAACAAAGGGATCAAGGAGGCTGAAGAGGAGGCACCAAACCTGGATGAAGATGTCCTCTCCCTTGTGTGCTCAGAAAATGGCCCAGTCTTCCAATCTTCTGCTGCAGTCAAAGCCAAGGACTGCAAAACACCAGATGAGGATCTATCATGGGAGGAGTTCAGTGAGGCCAACCACTGTGTATTGAAGGCCATGTGCCAACAGGACTGGCCAGAAGAGTGGATCAATATGGTCCATGACTTCTGATTAACCATCAAAGGACATGAGTCCTGGCATGGGGAATGTGAATATGCCAAACATGCCCTCCTTGTCTACCAGGGATGGGTATGCAAGCAGTGGCACCAAGTGATAGGAACTCCAGACACTTTCTTCCTAATCCCAATCAGCAAATACTATCTTGTGAGCTTCCAAAAGAAGCTGAGGGACACCATCCTAAGCTCCCAGATTGAGCTGCTAAAAAAGGTGAGCTGCATCCCCTGAACAATTGATGAGACACATTCTCATCTTCACTTGTTAAAATTTCACTCTTCTTGCAAACCTCGCTATTACTTTCTCCAAACCTTCCCATTCCATTCCTGCACACAGTTTATCATACCATGCAGCCACTTTGGGATGCAGGGCATCACACTACTCTTCTTGGCATGTTGTAATCCTGCCAAACAGATCATGTGCAGATTAATGCATAGTCAACCACCTCTGCTTCAGGCACAACTCAGACCTCCATGTTTAGGGCCACACATGTATGTACATTCAGCCAGCCAATCAAAGCAACCCTTGTTGCCTACTTCCTCCACCACAGACACCACTTTAGAAAAAATCTCGTACCTTTCGACTCAATGCCACAGTCCCACAAATCAACCCAGCCCCAAAGTCAAAAGATGCTGAGACAGCCACCCTCCCCATATGCACTGTATGCCTCGGCAGAGAAAAACACAGCATTCCTGTCATTTTATGCCATGCCAAGCACACCTGGGATGATTTGTTCAACACCCTCTGTGAATGTGTCAACAAAGCCCTTCACATCCAAGACTCAGGTGAAATTGTATGCAGTTACTGGCAAAAGGAATCAGGATGTATCCAAAAGCATGACCCCAAGCATGCCTGCTCAGGATGCCTCACTCTCACACATGGAGCTAGCACATGCCCTAGAGCTCAGAGGCCTATGGCCAGTAACTCCTTATAAGTCTGAAGCATGGAAACATGCTCTTGAGCAGGCAGGTATGTTGGATTGCTTTGAGAGCATGATCAAGGGTCTACAAGCAGGTTTTATTGTAGGATTTCCTCCCATCACACATACCCAATCCCCCCCAATAGTATCTCACTGTCCATACACTGTTCAGAATTCCTCAAAATAGTAAATAAGGAAATATCCAAGAACCACTACCTCCATCAGCAAAATGACCCTTTCAGTTAGCTGAGGTCCCTGGACTTCTAGCATCCCACAGTCTGTCACACCCTGGGCCATGCTGTTACAGCACTGCCCAGTTACAAAATTGCAGTAGCTGAATAACATAATTCTTTGATGAGGCTCCAGCCTGACAGAGTATGCCAGTCCATCGAGTTACTGACAAGTTGACAGTGGCAGTGGTAGCAAGAAGTTTCCCATGACATGGTTGGCAAGTTACATAGTAGTACTACATATATGACAATATATACTATGTACAGACCTCATGACTCGAGATACATGCTACTATGTGAGGTTGACATCAATCAGAAGGTGGCCCCGCTCTGCATAATGACAAGACAACATGAGAGACAATCTGATGAAATTAAAGCAGTGAAAACTTACCATGACCAATGGTGCTATAGTCCTCTTGCATCATGCACTCAAATGTGGCAGTTTGACCACTCTGCCTGATCATAAGATGAATGTGTCCCATGAGCTGGTCAGCAGTGTGTAAATTGTCCTGAGTTCTTTCCAGTATGACCCGATTGTATTGCAAGATGAGCATATTCCAGTGAATGATTTGACGGGCAAGTTCTTTTTGAATGAGGAGTATCCTTTGATCTGCTTGTGCTGACTCAAGAAGTAAGTAAGCTTCTTGGGCGGTGTGTGGTAATGGAATGGCATGGTGTATGCTGGTTCCTGCACTGGGCGAGTCATGCTTTAAAGAATTTGAGTTCAGTTTGTCAGTTTCAGTAACCTGTAGTAGCTTATGCCAGACTTACCTTGTTATCTTCATTGACAGAAGAATTTTTGTCCCAATCCTCACTGGTAGAACTGTTGGGGTGATCTTTGATGCTTGGCATGTATGGCTGGCTAGGGCTGAGTGGGTGAGGAGATCTGGTATATTGATTGAGGACAAAAAATGGTGAAAAGTGAAACATGCCATCTGCAGCAAGTTCTTAAGGATGGAAAGGGGAGCAAGCTGCCATTGAGGTTCAAGGATGGGTGTCTGGATGTTCTTGGGGCACATTTGCAGTAGACATGTGGTGGAGTGGGAAATCCTAGCTCATGATTGAATGATTAGTAACAGGCACATTAGTGATTGGCGAAACTTGCAAACCTTGAACAAAAACCATACTCAATGCCTAAAGCAAGGAAAACTCATGGAAGGTGCAAGACAATTAGTTGCCCATGGTGCAGCAAAAAATTCTGCTCTGAGACTAATGTCCTTCAGCACATAAACCAGCCAATAGGAACCTGCTATGCATCTGCTTGGATCAATGACCAATGGACTCTCTATCAATTCCATTGTTCCAATTGTTCCTCTCAGGCACATAACTTGCACATATCTGATTCACTACATGATTTAGCCCTCCTGAATGAATTGGATGCCAACCATCAGGACTGACTTTCATTGCCCCCACCTCTGAGTCCATACCAGGATCCAGACATCAATGTGCTGGAAGACACTGGCATGGACTTTATGGATATAGACTCTGACCATGGCGATGGAGAATGGGCCTCACAGCAAAAATTTACAGAAACATATGAAGGCTGTAGCCAGGCATTTCCCAGTGGGATGACTTTCATGGACCTGTTCTGGCAGGATGAACATGCCCAAAAGCAACAAGAGAATTTATACTTTCCTTTTGCCTCTTGTGATGAGTGGCAATTCACCTCTTGGTGTCTACACTCTGGACTTAGCATGGCCACCATTGATTCACTGTTATCCTTAAATATTGTAAGTTAACACTGAACTTTTTTTGACAGATACTGAGATTGATTCCAAGATTGAGAAACTGTTGCTTTCATTCTGGACTGCCAAAGATCTTCAAGTGCATGTTGAAACACTTCCAGCTGGCCCCAAGTGGTTGTGCAAATGAATGTGACCTGAATATCACACCAAGCAACCAGTCCGTCTGTTCTACTGCAATTCGCTGGAATGTCTACAGGCTCTGTTAAGCCATCCTCTACTTGGACCCTATATCTTATTTGTTCCCCATAAGGTCTGGACATCTGCTGCGCATACTTGTCATATATATGAGGATTGGCTCAGTGGTGACTGTGCATGGAGTATGCAGGTTAGTTCACACCATATCATCATGCCTCATTTCCAACTGCTAATGGTGATATCTAGAGTAAGATCCCTGAAGGTGGAATACTATTGGGCATTGTCCTCTCTTCAGATAAAACAAACATCTTGGTCATCAGTGGAAATCGGGTAGCATATCCTCTTCTCATCAGCCTGGCAAATATCACTCCAGAGATTTGGTCCAAGACCTCACTCCACTCTTATTTACTCCTTGCACTTCTCCTGGTTGCAAAATTCACACACAAACACACCCACATTTGAAGCCTCCTGCAAGATAGGCTTATCCATGCAGCCCTGGCCAAGGTTCTGGAGCCACTCAAGATTGCCACCTGCATTGGGTACATGATGAACGACCCTGCTGGCAACCTTTGTTACTGTTATACTCTGCTTGCAGCCTGCATCACAGATATGCTGGAGCAAACTCTGTTAGCATGTGTTGGCCCAAAGGCCTCACCACTCATGATTGCAACATTGAAAGAGTTTGGGGATCCAGTTCTACACGATCCACACACTGGACTACATACTCTCCTCACCATTCATCAAGCCTCTGAGAAGTGCTCCTCAACAGAGTTCAAGAAGTCCAAGAAGTTTGCCAAGTCATTTTTGCTAAATGGGGTTGTGAAGCCATGCTGGGTTGACTGGCCATTATCCTGCCCCTCACGCTTCCTCCATGTTGAGTTCCTGCACCATTTCCACTGTTACGTGAGTTGACAGACTTGCATCGAGGTCAAGGGTTAACTTACTCTGAGGGAGGTACTCACAAAGAGACACAGCATCCTCAAAGAAGTCACAAGGTGAAAAGAACTAAGTGGCAAGGAACTAGGTCACAACCAGACGGGTTATGGATTGCAAGACTGACGCTGTAATTGCGTAGAACAAGAATAAAGAAAGAGATACAGGCTGAGTGGTATATAAGTACTATGGATTACATAAGCGGAATGCCATAGAACTGAGTGGAACAAAGGGGACACGTGACTACTGCGAGAGAAGTAGTCAGAGGAGTAGACAGTCCTGTCAGAGAGATATGAGATCAAAGAGAGAGAAGGATTGGAGAAGTAGAGATATCAAAGGTAAGCAAATAGTCGGCCTCCTCCTCATGATAAGGAAAAAGATCAAAGTAGACCCGACATATGGTGCAAATGAGAAAGAAGGTATGACAGAGAAAAAGTATTGTAATATCCACCATTTTGCCTGGGATCATGATGTTACAGATTTCGTGCCCTTCGACGACATCCCATCTTTTTCCCTTGTCCCTTGGGATGACCTCTCACTTCCGCTCAGCGACTTCCTCATCCCCTACTCAGCACCACTTGACTCTTGGACCCCCAAATCCCGTTCTGGATCCTCTTTCTAGATTCCCTGCATGGTTAGGCTTCTATCTGCTGTGCATAGATCTCGCTGTCCTGTCAGCCTTCCGCCTTCCAGATACATCTTGGCTTCTTTCCACACTTGTCTGGCTAGTGCATTCCTTTTCCACTCTTCTCCTTCTGCAGTTCTATTGCAACACAGAGCTCCATATCCCTTCTGGAATGGACCTCTTCCAGTCTCCCATATGACTCCCTTTCTGCTCTTCTCGCAGCTCTCCGCTTCTCCTTTTAGACACGGAACCCCTACAGGCTCCTGCTTTTCCACTTATGCCATTATTCCCCTTGGTCCGTGCACATCTCTAGAAGGTATATAAACCCCCTATGTATGCTGAGACTCCTCAGCTAGTTCTATGCATTCATGTTGTAATCTAGTCCATTCCAAGGTTTCCTCTCAGATTCCTTGAGACCCCTTTCCGCCTCATAAGTGAGTCCATCAAGTATTGCTTCAAGCTTTACTCTTGTCCAGGAAGGCCTTGACAATAAGCCCTTGCCTGCTAGGCTATATCAATAAGACCTATCGGCCGCTTTACCAAGTCTCACTGGGTGGTAGCCCCAGGAGCATAGTGGAACACTAGAAAGTGATGCTCAACATAACAAAAGAACTAGCTTTCTTTCCACTCCAGCTTTCATGCTAGGAGTGTGCCCACACAGTCACCACACACAGGATCAACCTCACCGACTTACTCAGTTGGCGAGAACTGAACCCCGAAACCAACTCTTCCTCGGAAGCTTCACAAACTTCTCCTGGGGACTCCCCACCACCCACCATGTCCCAACCCAGACAGTGTACTCAGATTTCCAGTTCCCCATATGGACAATCCCTGCACCTATCCACTCACACGACTAGGCCTTCCCCTATTGCCCATTCCTCTCTGTTCTGTCCCACCACCCCACCTTCCCTATCCACTGGTCCCATTGTAACAGATCCTCCTCGCGAGTTGAACCCTTACTCCAGTGTTGACGAGCCCCAGAATCCTATTCCCCCTCCCTTTGACAGACAAGAAGAACCCCCAGTATTTTTGGCAGCTCTCACAGAATACCTTCGAGAACACCCCCTGCCACCTGCTGCGCCTGAACCAGATCCCAACCCAGATCCAAACCCTGACATCAATCTTCTACCACCCAAAGATGATATGGCTTTCCAAGGAGAACTTAAAGCAGGTCTCCCAGAAGAATTTTCTGGCAAACAAGAGGATGCCAACAGATGGATCCTTGCCATGAAAGGATACTTCGCCATGAATGCATTGAAGTATAATGATCAGGCTAAGACCCTGACCCTGCTCAACAGGATGGGCAAGGGATGAGGAGTGTCCTTCTCAGAAGGATGGCTCATGAAGCTGGACAATGAGAACATGCCAGCTGAGAAGAAGACCTTTGCAGAACTTCTATCTCACTTTAACAAAGTGTTCCTCACTACGGACCTTCACATGAAAAGCAGAAACTGCCTGGCTTCCCTACAACAGGAAGACCCCATTTACCATGGTGACTTCCATGAGTTTAAAGCCGATTTTGAACTAGAAGCCTCGAGAGCTGGTCTCAACCACCCCAACCATGAGCACATCCTCATGGACATGCTCATTCGGGCCGTCTCTCCCAACATGGCTTACAAGATGGCCACACTCCCTACTGAGCCTACTACTCATAAAGAATGGCTCAAGAAGGCAGGACAATTCTATGACGTCTCCAGATGTATTTGACAACTTCGGGGTGGAGGGAACCCAATTCAACCCTCTCGCAATACAGGTGCCTCACACGACCCAAACGCTATGGACATCAACAGGATCTATCTCACTTCTGCTCAATGCGCCAACCACATCAGGAACAACCTTTGCTTCATATGCCACAAGAAAGGTTGCAGCACCAGGAATCACCCATGCAGAGGATCTCCCA
The DNA here is from genome assembly GCA_038090075.1 of Xanthoconium purpureum. Classification (NCBI taxonomy): domain Eukaryota; kingdom Fungi; phylum Basidiomycota; class Agaricomycetes; order Boletales; family Boletaceae; genus Xanthoconium; species Xanthoconium purpureum. Next base: position 101,747 of record JBBPMA010000010.1, read on the forward strand.
AGCTGGTCCCCTCCATCAGGACCATAGAAATGCCACCTCCACCTCCTCCAAAGGACGAGGTACAGGACTATATCAACCAGTTGAAGACCAATGACAAACTTTCCAATGCGGATATCTTGCACTCCCTCTGAGTGCTATATGACAACGACATTGATGAACTAGGAGAAACCATCAACTTTGTTCAAACCCCTGAGGTCCCTGAACCAACCATGACCCAATTGGGTTTTTGAAAGGAAGGAATGTTTCAATGTCATTGCCTTCCCACTCCATTAGACCAATCTTTGTAACCGGTAGTAGGTCTTGCTCTATGAAAATTCCTGTGTCACTCTACTCTGGTTCACTTGGTCAAATTGTCGACCTCTCTGTGCTCATCGATTCGGGAGCCACATCATGCTTCATTGACCATGATCTTGTTGCCAAGAACAACTGGCCCAAGGAAAGACTCAAGACCCCCATCTCGGCCCACAACGCTGATGGAACAGTGAACGCCAAAGGTGTTATTCAATTTTGGGTACAACTCACCCTTCACCTTGGCAAAAAAGAAGAGAAGTGCTGGTTCTATGTTGTCCATCTTGGAAATGAGAACCTCATCCTAGGATTACCCTGGTTGCAGGAAGTCAACCCCATCATTGACTGGACCACCAGAACAGTGGACATTCTGGAATCGTGTTCCATGCTGCAACACAATTCCCCCAACACAACATACCAACAATACCTCATACAGTATCTCAACATCGACCCAAACATCAAAATGGAAGAACTGATCCTCAGACAGATGAAACACATCCCTGTCACCATTGGCATTCACAAAATGACCATATCTACCAACCTGGCCCAACAAGCCAGACAAGCAGAGAGAGAACTCCCTGACGTCTACAAAGAATTCACTGACATCTTCCAAGCCAAAGACATGGATGGACTCCCCCCTAAAAGAGAATTCAATCATGCCATTCAACTCGAGGACTCCTTTGTCCCTAGACGTGCTAAGTCCTATCCCTTAAATCCTGCTGAACAAGAAGTTTGTAAGGCCTTCATCAACGAACATCTCAAGAACGGGCGAATCTGCCCTTCACAATCCCCCCAGGCCGCACCATTCTTCTTTGTTTCCAAGAAGGATGGAACTCTCCATCCCTGCCAAGACTACTGCTACCTCAACCTCCACATGGTCAAAAACGCCTATCCCCTCCCCCTGATTTCTGACTTGGTAGACAAACTCAAGCATAGTAAACTCTTCACCAAGTTCGACGTCCGATGGGGATACAACAACATCCGTATTCAACTGGAGGACACCTGGAAGGTGGCATTCTCCACTCCTTTTGGCCTCTTCAAGCCTACTGTCATGTTCTTCAGCCTTTGCAACTCTCCGGCCACCTTCCAGGCCTACATGAATCATACTTTCATGGATTTCATTGATAAGGGATGGCTCATCATCTACATGGATGACATGCTTATACACTCAGAGAATGACATCTCTCTCCATCAGGAATGGACCAAATGAGTCCTCCAACATCTCCGCAAGCAGTGACTTGCCCTCAAACTTGCCAAATGCACCTTTGACACCACCAAGGTTGAATACCTTGGACTCATCATCACTCCGGGTTCCATTTGCATGGACCCTACCAAACTCAATGCCATAGAACAATGGACTGTCCCCACTTGTGTCAAGCAGGTCCAATCTTTCATCGGATTCTGCAATTTTTACAGGAAATTTATCCCCAGATTCTCCAACCTTGCAAAGCCCCTCCTCAGCCTTACCCACAAAAAGGCTGTATGGACCTGGACCCCCAACCATGCTGAAGCATTTGCAAAAATAAAGAATGCCTTCCTACAACAACCCGTTCTCGCATTCCCAGATACAGAGAAATCATTCTTTGTCATGATGGACACCTCCCTCACCACATTGGGAGCAGTCCTCATGCAAAAGGACTCTAATGGCAATATGCACCCATGTGCCTATTTTTCCAGAATCTTCGCACCTGCTGAATGCAACTACGACATTTACAATCGCGAACTACTCGTGGTCATAAATGCTCTCTCGGAATGGCACCACTACCTCACTGGCACCCACCATCATGTCACGATCCTCACGGATCATAAGAACTTGACCTACTTCAAAGAATCCTGAGCCCTCTCCTGTTGCCAGGCTCAATGGCAGATGTTCCTCCAAGACTACAATCTCTCTTGGACCCACGTTTTAGGCAACTGCATGGGACCCACAGACACTTTATCCCATCTCCACAACATCGACATCTCCTTGGACAACACCGAGCAAGTACTACTCCCAGGTCTACAGATTAACCTGCTCAACACTGCCCTTGCCAAGAAAATTGCTGAATCCACCCCCTCTGACCAGTTCATTATTGACGCGCTGCATGCCATGGAGTTGGACACTGTCCCTCTTCCATGCTCATCCCCTCAAGACTGGTATTTCAACAATGGCGCACTTTATTATAAGTCCTGCCTTTACGTCCCGGAACCAGCCCACCCATGAATCACCCACTGGTGGCCATGGCAGATATTTCCGCACTGTCAATCTCCTCCAAAAAGACTATTAGTGGCCCAGACTCACCACCTTTGTCCGCAAATTCATTGCGGGTTGCGCCCCCTGCCAGGCATGTAAAATCAATATGCACCCAAGCGCCCCCACTCTCATGCCCATTCCCTCCTCTGCCACCCACCCCTTCCAGCAAATCTTGATGGATCTCATCACTGATCTCCCACCTTTGTCCAGCTATGATTCTATTTTGGTCGTGGTTGACCATGGTCTTACTAAGGGGGTAATTTTTTGACCTTGCAACAAAATGGCCTCTGCCGTGGACATCGCCTCTATCTTTTTTCAGCATATCTTCCCTAGGTTTGGCCTCCATGATAAGGTCATCTCCAACCGAGGACCCCAATTCGCCTTGGCATTCGCCAGAGAACTCACCCGCCTCCTAAACTACGATGTAGCCCTCTCCACTGCCTATCACCCACAAACTGACAGTGAATCGGAACGGGTAAACCAGGAACTCGAAACATACCTCCGCCTCTTCTCCGCAGACCAACCCAACAAATGGGCAGAGATCCTCCCCATGGCAGAATTCTCTCATAACTCCGCCACCCACTCCATTACCAATCAAACCCCTTTTTCTCTCATGATGGGCTATGAACCCCGTGTGTACCCCAAAATTGGGGCCACCTTCCTCCCCGAACTAGAAAAACATCTCAAGCTTCTCAAGCAAGCCCACTCAGAAGCCATTGAAGCCCATACCAAAGTGGCAAACCTTGTCAAAGACCGCATTAACTCCCATTTCAAACCCTGGAAAGTCAGAGATAAGGTGTGGTTAGACAACCACAACCTGAAACTCCATTATCAATCAAAGAAGCTCGCCCCCCGCTGAGAAGGCCCCTTTGAGATCAAACAAGTTCCTCCCCCCTCAGAGATCCAAGGGAAAGAAGAATACACTGTGGAATCCATCATCACCCATCAAGGCACCTCTGCTCACCACCAATTCCACATCCATTGGGAAGAATATCCTCTGTTGGAAGACACCTGGGAACCTCCTTCCAATCTCGTCCATGCTAAGTATATCCTCAGGGCCTATAAAATGAGACGCAACGATGTCTTCAAAACTCCAGACTCTGTCATATCCCGTGCAATCGACCAAGTCCATTCTGGTCTTCCGAGTCACTTCCAGATTTATCAAACACCAACTCTGATGCATTCTCAATCAAGGCACATCTCCTGACCTCCGGATTCGTATCAGGGACTTCTTTCATCATGCTACATTTCACTTATCCCCATCTGTACTAGTTTCGTAGCATTCTAGCCACTGATCCTATGAACCTGTGCCACAGGTCCAATCTCCAGACAGCTGGTGTGCAGCCTTACATTTGAATAATTACTCAGCTCCGTTCCTCCATGACAAATCCTGTCCACCTTTGTAGTATAAGTACTATACCCCCTGAGCCATGTATTCCCTCAGTTCGAATATCAACTAAGATACCACTCCCCTCTGATCCTCCGCTCGAGTCTTTGACTCCCCTCTGACCCCTACTTGACTTTGTTGCTGCGCAACGTTTAAGTCATTACCTCCAAGTTACCTCCAAGTTCTGAAATTCGGGACCAGACTTAGGCAAGGGCGCAGCACTCCTCTCCGAGTCGCTGAAGCCAAGTCCTGTCTGACAGCTAGTCTCCGGAAGTCCTGGAGATAGTTCAGGAGTTGACCCGGTCTTGACAACTCCCCCTAGACTCGATCATGCAGGTCACTCTCTCTACTCCAGAGATGATCTTCATGTTCACTATGGCCAGTCTCTATTTTCTTTCTCACTTCCACTTCCCTACCACACCTTACATGTGGATGATTGACATTCTAGGTAGACATTTCGAATTTGGGCTTATCCCCCTGACCCACATGTGTATCTCCGCTTGGGGGTATGACGCCACCACTGACACCTGGGGCAATGCCGTTGCCACTACCGGATGGGGTAACTCCCAAATGGAATAGTGGAACTCCACACCTCCAGATTCAGAATTCCCATAGTTGAAGGCCTTAGCGCTTGAATGGGACTCCGCCCCTCTCCTTATAGAATCCAAATGGGTACAGCCTTCAGGAGCCCATCTATATAAACTCATTTCCTCACCCTCTTGAGCCCCATCCCCCCATGTCCAACATCTTGGCCGACTGCATCCTCGCACTCCCTCAGTTGCAACACAACCTTCTCTATGCCACCTTCCTTGAGACCCCATTCCTTGCTTCACAAATTGAGGACCACATGTTCGTGCAAAATTCCCCTGCCCTACGGGAAGCCATCTCCATGTACCACATCTACATTGCCTTCCAAAACGTCTACATGGAATGACCCCCACCTTACAAATGCTGCAACATGGATGTTGGACGACTCATTCTTGAACTTCATTCCCACTGCTTCAAACTCCTCACGTCTCTTGGCTTCTCTGGCATCCTTGGAAGCCTCCCACCTGGAAGCACCTACTTCCACTTCCAGAATGTCCTATGCACCCTCTCTGGAGCTGACCTTACTCACTTTACTGGCTTCATCGACTCCTCCCCACCTACCCCTGAGCCTCCAGTTGGAGATAGTCTGGGACCTGATGCTCCCCATGGCGATGGAAATAACCTTGTCAACATTGCCTTCCGTCCGTTACCCCCCACTCGATCCCCCATCGTTGTCGCCCCTCTCCCCTGGAACCTTCCAGCTCTTGCTGCCAGGATCACTCGCGCCCTTGTGGCAGGTCGACCTACTGCTGAACCCCCTACCCCAGTTCCTCCCCCAAACCCCCTCACCACAGGCACCCCCCTTAGCAACCGCCTTCAATGCAAGTACTGGTGCTTCCATTGCAAGGAGCAAGGTCACTTTAGAACTGAGTGCCCTCAATACATTTGCCCCTTCTGTGACACCGCAGCCCCCAGACATACCCAAGGATGTTGCCCTTCCAACCCCCACCTCTCCCCCAGCTCCTCCACTCACCTTTCTGGAGTTGGTTCAGACTCTGAGGAGAACTTTGACTCTGCTGACGATCTCCCCTCTGGACAACAGGGATTTTGATTCAGTGAATCAATCTTACAAGGAGGGTAATGTTACAGATTTCATGCCCTTCGACGACATTCCATTTTTTTCCCTCATCCCTTGGGATGACCTCTCACTCCCGCTCAGCAACTTCCTCATCCTCTACTTGGCACCACTCAACTCTTGGACCCCCAAATCCCATTCTGGATCCTCTTTCTAGATTCCCCACATGATTAGGCTTCTATCTGCTGTGCATAGATCTCGCTGTCCCGTTGGCCTTCTGCCTTCCGGATACATCTCAGCTTCTTTCCACACTTGTCTGGCTAGTGCATTCCTTTTCCACTCTTCTCCTTCCACAGTTCTATTGCGACACAGAGCTCCATATCCCTTCTGGAATGGACCTCTTCCAGTCTCCTGTGTGACTCCCTTTCTGCTCTTCTCGCAGCTCTCCGCTTCTCCTTTTAGACATGGAACCCCTACAGGCTCCCACTTTTCCACTTATGCCATTATTCCCCTTGGTCTGTGCACATCTCTAGAAGGTATATAAACCCCCTATGTATGCTGAGACTCCTCAGCTAGTTCTATGCATTCGCATTGTAATCTAGTCCATTCCAAGGTTTCCTCTCAGATCCCTTGAGATCCCTTTCCGCCTCATAAGTGAGTCCATCAAGTATTGCTTCAAGCTTTACTCTTGTCCAGGAAGGCCTTGACAATAAGCCCTTGCCTGCTAGGCTATATCAATAAGACCTATCGGCCACTTTACCAAGTCTCACTGGGTGGTAGCCCCAGGAGCATAGTGGAACACTAGAAAGCGACACTTGACATAACACATGATGTCCAGTGGTGCGTTGCAGTGGTCACAGCTGTTGAAATTGATTTTCACTTTGCTCTTCTCCAAACCCCCACCAGCTACCATGCCTTTGATGACAGAATCTCCAACTTAAAACAAGTCACTGGGTGTGACCACTGGGCCATACAACATTACATCTTAGGTGTGATTGCTGGTGCAGGCCCTTATCGTTTCCTCATTGCCATCCATGCTCTGCTTGACTTTTGTTACCTTGCCCAGGCTCCCATGTTCTGTGATCAATCCCTTGACAAGTTAACGGACACACTCTGGCTATTCCATATCAATAAGGATGCTATTGTACAGGCTGGCTGTTGTTCAAGCTGGCAAATACCTAAACTGGAGTTACTCCAAAGCATTGTTTTGAACATCAGACAGTCTGGCCCCATCATGCAATGGTCTGCTGACGCTACTGAACATGCTCATGTCCAGGAGATCAAGAATCCTGCTCAGATGGGAAACAATCAAAACTATTATGACCAGATCACATGCCACCTTGATTGCTTGGACAAGTGTTCTCACTTCAACTTGGCTGCATGCCTTGAGACTTGGGAGATGGGTATGGGTGCCGCTTTGTTGTACAATGACAGTGACAATTTTGACGAGGACAAGGAAGATGAAGTTGATGATGCCAATTCTCTCATCCAACAGCTATATCCCTCTTACTCAGCTGTCAACTATTTCTCTATTGCTGATTCCCTTGCATGTGGCTACACTCCAAATGTGCCAACACCTTCTTGCACCTTTGCCACCACCACTGCTTTTCATACCACAATGAAACCTTCCCTTCATTTGAGTGTTGATGAAGCTGCAACTCAGTTTGGAATCCCGGACCTCCGCCCCATGATCAAGGACTTTTTGCAATGTGAGCAGGACAATTCAAGCCACCCAGTAATGGGCATTCAAATGCAGGACTCCCAGTGTCCTCTCCCATTTGATCACGTTCAAATTTGGTACAAGATCTGCATACAACAGTTCCTCTATCATGGCAGAGGAAAAGTAGATGCCCCTCAAACTCTGAAAGCACTTCCCCCTTCCACTAAAAACCCCCATGGGCTCTACAATGCCATCATTGTAAGTCCCAACACAGAGAGTGATTGGCCCCTGCAAGGACTCAAAGGTATGACCACCTCTCGTGTAGATTTGACTAGTAACTCTTGATCATCACAGGACATACATACCGGTGCTTCCATTGCAAGGAGTGAGGTCACTTCAGAACTGAGTGCTCTCAATACATTTGCCCCTTCTGTGACACCACAGCCCCCGGACACACCCAAGGATGTTGCTCTTCCAACCCCCACCTCTCCCCTGGCTCCTCCACCCACCTTTCTGGAGTTGGTTCAGACTCTGAGGAGGACTTCAACTCCGCCAACGATCTCCCCTCCAGACAACAGGGATTTTGATTTGGTGAATCAATCTTACAAGGAGGGTAATGTTACAGATTTCGTGCCCTTCAACAACATCCCATCTTTTTCCCTTGTCCCTTGGGATGACCTCTCACTTCCGCTTGGTGACTTCCTCATCCCCTACTCGGCACCACTCAACTCTTGGACCCCCAAATCCCGTTCTGGATCCTCTTTCTAGATTCCCCGCATGATTAGGCTTCTATCCACTGTGCATAGATCTCGCTGTCCCATCGGCCTTCCACCTTCCAGATACATCTTGGTCTCTTCCTGTATTTGTCACTACCATACGTTTCCTTTCCACTCTTCTGATTCCACAGTTCCTTTGTGACATGGAGCTCTGTATCCCTTCTGGAATGGATCTCTTCCGGTCTCCCATATGTTCCCCTTTCTGCTCTTCTCACAGCTCTCCGCTTCTCCTTTTAGACATGGAACCCCTACGGGCCTCTGCTTTCCACTTATGCCACCATTCCGTCTTGGTCCATGCACCTCCCTTAGAAGTATATAAACCCCCCATGTACGCTGGGATTCCCCAGCTAGTTCTACGCATTTGTGTTGTAATCTAGTCCATTCCAAGGTTTCCTCTCAGATCCCTTGAGACCCCTTCTCACCTCCCAGTTGAGGGAGCACTTGTGTTCACACCAAGTCCATGCGCTTCGCCCAGTTGATGACCTACTCTTAGGTCCATCAAGTATCACTTCAAGCTTTACTCTCGTCCAGGAAGGCCCTGACAATAAGCCCTTGCCTGCTAGGCTACATCAATAAGACCTATCGGCCACTTTACCAAGTCTCACTGGGTGGTAGCCCCAGGAGCACAGTGGAACACTAGAAAGCAACACACTTTCCAGGTGTCCTCAGGTCAAATGCAGATGTTATTGTACCCCCAATGAACATCAAACTTGGTGAACAGTTTACTATGCTTGAGTTTGTCCACCAAGTCAGAGATAAGTGGAAGGGGGTAGGCATTTTTGACCGTGTGGAGGTTAAGGTAGCGGTAGTCCTGGCAGGGATGGAAAGTGCCATCTTTTTTTGGAATGAAGAAAAATGGTGCGGCCTGAGGGATTGGGAGGGGTGGATCCGCCCATTTTTGAGATGTTCATCTATGAAGGCCTTACAGACCTCCTGTTTGGCAGGGTTCAATGGATAAGATTTGGCTCGTTGCAGGGTGAAGGTGTCCTTGAGCTGGATGGCATGGTCAAATTCTCGTTCTGGGGGGAGTCCATTGGTGTCTTTGGCTTGAAAGACGTCTGCAAATTCTTTGTAGACATCAGGGAGTTCTCTTTCAGCTTGTCTGGCTTGTTGGGCCAGGTCAGTGGATATGGTCATCTTCTGGATACCAATGGTGACTGGGATATGTTTCATCTGTCGGAGGATAAGTTCCTCCATTTTGATGTTCAGGTCAATGTTGAGGTATCATATGAGATACTGCTGATAGGTTGCATCTGGGAAGTCGTGCCACAGGGTAGAGTGTTTTTCTGGAATGTTGACTTTCCCAGTGGCCCAGTCAATGATGGGGTTGATTTCCTGTAGCCAGGGCAATCCTAGGATGTGTTACGGACTTTGTCCCATTTGATGAGATCCCCTCTTTTTCGCTAATGCCATGGGACGACCTCTCCATCCCCTTGGGCGACTTCCTCGTCCCTTATGCTGCCCTGCTCGATGCCTGGACCCCTCCGTCTCGTTGTGGAAATTCCTTTTAGATTCCCAGCATGGTTAGGCTTCTATCCACCATGCTTAGATCTCGCTGTCCCGTCGGCACTCCGCCTTCCGGATACATCTCGGTCTCTTTCCGCTTTCATCTTCCCTCTTCGTACGTCCCTCCTCGGTCTCCCGTATGACTCCCCTTCTGCTCTTCTCGCAGCTCTCCGCTTCTCCTTTTAGACACGGGACCCCTACAGGCCTCCGCTTTCCACTTATGTCACTATTCCGCTTGGTCCATGCACTCCCTTTAGAAGTATATAAACCCCTCCATGTACGCTGAGATTCCTCAGCTAGTTCTACGCATTCGCGTTGTAATCTAGTCCATTCCAAGGTTCTTTAAGGAATCCTTGAGACCCCGTCGCCTCACAGTTGAGGGACCACTTGCGTTCACACTTCATCCGCGTGCTTCGCCCAACCAACGACTCTCTCTAGAGTCCATCAAGTATTGCTCCAAGCAATACTCTGTCCAGGAAGGCCTCGCCATTAAGCCCTTGCCTGCTAGGCTATATCAATAAGACCTATCGGCCGCCTTACCAAATCTCACTGGGAGTAACCCCAGGAGTGTACACGGGGAACACTAGAAAGCAACGCTCAACGTAACAGGATGAGGTTTTCATTTCCTAAGTGGACAACATAAAACCAGCATTTTTCTTCTTTTTTGCCTAGGCGAAGGGTGAGTTGGACCTTGAATCATATGACACCTTTGGCATTTGGGGTGCCGTCGGTGTTGTGAGCTGAAATGGGGGTCTTGAGTCTTTCCTTGGGCCAATTGTTTTTGGCAATGAGGTTGTGATTGATGAAGCAAGATGTGGCTCCAGAGTCAATGAGGGCAGAGAGGTCAACGATTTGACCAAGTGAACCAGAATAAAGTGACACAGGAATTTTCATAGAGCAAGACTTACTACCGGTTACAAAGATTGGTCTAAGTGAATGGGAAGGTAATGACGTCAAGGCATTCCTTCCTTTCAAAAACCTGTTTGGGGTGTAGTGAATTCAGGGACCTCTCGGGTTTGAACATAGTTGATGGTTTCCCCCTGTTCATCAACGTCATTGTCGTATAGCACTCTGAGGGAGTGCAGGATATCCGCATTGGATAGGTTGTCGTCAGTCTTTAGCTGGTTGATGTAATCCTGTACCTCGTCTTTAGGAGGAGGTGGGGGCGGCATCTCTGTGGTCCTAATGTTTTGGACCGGCAGTTTTCTATAGCCAGAGGGGCCTTGTTTGGGGGTTCCTCCATGCGGGTGGTTCCTAGTGTTGCAACCTTTCTTGTGGCATACAAAGCAAAGGTTGTTCCTGATGTGGTTGGCACGTTGGGCAGGAGTGAGATAGATTCTGTCTATATCCATAGCATTTGGGTTGCAGGAGGTGCCCATGTTGTGAGAGGTCCAAATTGGGTTTCCTCCACCTCGAAGTTGTCGTATATGTCTGGTGACATCAAAGAATTGTCCTGCCTTTTTGAGCCATTCCTTGTGGAAGGTAGGCTCAGTGGGGAGTGCGGCCATCTTGTAAGCCATGTTGGGAGAGACAGCTCGACTAAGCATGTCCATAAGGACGTGCTTGTTATTGGGGTGGTTGAGACTGGCCCTTGAGGCTTCTAGTTCAAAATCGGCCTTGAACTCGTGGAAGTTGCCGTGGTAAATGGGGTCTTCCTGTTGTAAAGAGGCTAGGTGGTTTCTGCTTTTGGCATGAAGGTCCATGGTAAGGAACACTTCCCCAAAGTGAGCGAGAAGCTTGGCGAAAGTCTTCTCCTCAGCTGAGATGTTTTCATTGTCCAGCTTCATGAGCCAACCTTCTAAGAAGGAGGCTCCTTGTCCCTTGCCCATTCTGTTGAGCAGGGTCAGGGTTTTAGCCTGATCGTTATACTTCAACACGTTCATGGCGAAGTATCCTTTCATGGCAAGGATCCATCTATTGGCATTCTCTTGTTTGCCAGAAAATTCTTCTGGGAGACCCGCTTTAAGTTCTCCTTGGGAAGCCATATCATCTTTGGGTGGCAGAAGATCGATGTCAGGGTTTGGATCCAGGTTTGGATCTGGTTCTGGTGCAGCAGGAGGTAGGGGGTTCTCTCAGAGGTATTCTGCAAGAGCTATGCGGTAGGCTTGGTCACACTCTTCCCGTTTGGATTCAAGGGAGGGGTTAAGATTCTGGGGCTCGTCAATGTCAATGTGAGGGGTCAACTCCGAAGGAGGATCTGTCACAATGGGTTCAGCAGAGAGGGAAGGTGGGGTGGTGGGACAGAACAGGGGAGAGTGAGCGATGGAGGAGGATCTGGCCATGTGAGTGGACAGGTGAGGGGATTGACCATAAGGGGAACTGGAAATCCAAGCACGCTGTCTTGGTTGGGACACAGTGGGTGGTGGGAAGTCCTCAGGAGAAGCTTGTGAGGCTTCCAAGGAAGAGTCAGTTTCTGGTGTCGGTTCTCGCCGACTGAGTAAGTCAGGGAAGTTGCTCCTGTGCATGTTGGTAGTGTGGG